>WBZZ01004833.1:85000-87558 GCA_019918135.1 Paulinella micropora | reverse complement strand
GTTGATGGCTGGGCAGCGGGCTGGAGATGGGATAGATAGATGGATGGATAGATAGATAGATAGATAGATAGATAGATAGATAGACAGACAGACAGACAGACAGACAGATAGACAGATAGATAGATAGATAGATAGATAGATAGATAGATAGATAGATAGATAGATAGATAGATAGATAGATAGATAGATAGATAGATAGGTAGGTAGGTAGGTAGGTAGGTAGATAAATAGATAGATAGATAGATAGATAGATAGATAGATAGATAGATAGATAGATAGATAGATAGGTAGATAGATAGATAGATAGATAGATAGATAGATAGATAGATAGATAGATAGATAGATAGATAGATAGATAGATAGATAGATAGATAGATAGATAGATAGATAGATCGATAGACAGATAGATCGATAGATCGATCGATAGATCGATCGATAGATCGATCGATAGATCGATCGATAGATCGATCGATAGATCGATCGATAGATCGATCGATAGAAAGATCGACAGATAGACAGATAGATAGATAGTAGATAGATAGATAGATAGATAGATAGATAGATAGATAGATAGATAGATAGATAGATAGATAGATAGATAGATAGATCGACAGATAGATAGATAGATAGATAGATAGATAGATAGATAGATAGATAGATAGATAGATAGATAGATAGATAGATGGCTCATTAGAAAGGTCTTGAAGAGAGCTTTCAAATGAGTCACTACACAAGCCGCAAAGATCAGAACCGGCTGAGAACGAAACGCTTGAAGTCATTGCTCATTGTGGTTAAGTACAAGGAACTTCTCATAGGTTGTATTATGTAGCATGAATTCGTTGGAGAGATAACGGCGACAGGAACATCAGTGAGAAAGTTTAGGTCTATCTATTTATCTCTTTATCTATCTATCTATCTATCTATCTATCTATCTATCTATCTATCTATCTATCTATCTGTCGATCTATCTATCTATCTATCTATCTATCTATCTATCTATCTATCTATCTATCAGGTTTTAGATGCAAATATTGACTGAGATCGAAGCGCTTGAAGTCATTGTTCGTTGTGCTTAAGAAATAGGAACTTCTCATATGCATGTAATAAAAAAAAGCTGGCTCAAAAGATTCTGGTCATACATTCACCACTGTCTTTCCCTGAGCTAGCTAGCGCTGCAGCCTGTGGCCCAGGTTATATGCACAGCAAGTACAGCACGTAGAGATGTGTATCCTTCAACCACACCTCCCCAATCCCTCTCTCTGGCGAGAATTTAGAACCGTTGGAAAAGTCTCAAAAAACCGGTTCCAAATTGAGCTCAATTTTCGAAGTTTTCTAATGCTCTCCAGCAAAAGCGAGTGGGAGTTGTAACTCAGGAAAGCACATCTGTGACTGCTATGCATGCTGTACACATCAGCTGCGCCACTGGCTGTAGCGCATGGTCAGGGAAAGATAGGGTGAATGTAGATAGATAGATAGATAGATAGATAGATAGATAGATAGATAGATAGATAGATAGATAGATAGATAGATAGATAGATAGATAGATAGATAGATAGATAGATAGATAGATAGATAGATAGATAGATAGATAGATGTGTTATTTCTGTCAACGCGGGCTCACCTGCCGCTGCAAAAAAGGTAGGTAGATAGGTAGGCAGGTAGGTAGGTAGGCAGGTAGGTAGGCAGGCTGGTATGTCAATATCCCAAAGAGACCGCTCACATCAGGGACCAGGAGGCTATCTTACCCTGAGCAAGAGAAGTCCCTATTTCTTAAGCACAACGAACAATGACTTCAAGCGCTTCGATCTCAGTCAATATTTGCATCTACAACCTGTTTTATGGCTCATTAGAAAGCTCTTGAAGAGAGCTTTCAAATGAGCCACTACACAAGCCGCAAAGATCAGAACCGGCTGAGAACGAAACGCTTGAAGTCATTGCTCATTGTGGTTAAGTACAAGGAACTTCTCAAGCGCTGCGACAATGGCGCAGCTTGTATGCACAGCACGCATAACCGCCCACAGATATGCGCCCCGCAGCAATACCCACCCACTCGCTCTCCCTGGCGAGAAATTAGAAAGCTCAAAAAGGTTCTAAAATCGGTACACAGGACCACCGTCGGGACCAGGAGGTTGAATTTCCCTGAACAAACGCTGCAACCTGTAGCGCAGCTTATATGCACAACACGCATAACGCCCATAGATGTGTCGCGCAACCATACTTCTCCACTCGCTCTCTCCGGCGAGATTTAAAAAGTTGGAAAAAAGGTCGAAAGTTGGTCAGACGAACGACCACCTCAGGACCAGGACAAATCTCGCCAAGTCTGCCGATCTGAATTCGATCGAAGACGTATGGGATACATGGATGGAGAGCTGAGTGTCAACCGCCCAACGACCAAGCCCGCAGTGGAGGGGCTGCTCAAGATCTGGCTCGAGGTGACGTGAAACTGGTGCAGTCTGCGACAGGGATTAGAGAAAGACTGATCACTGTCATCAACACTGGGGGAGAGTGGGCTGACTAGCTGCATCCTGTGGAAGCTCACGACCGCAGCACCCCAACAC
>WBZZ01004833.1:47500-70000 GCA_019918135.1 Paulinella micropora | reverse complement strand
CATGTGCAGAAATGCATTCGCCATTGACTGAGAAGCACTATTATTATTATTATTATTACTTTAATATATTGCAACGCTACTTTAATAATTTTTAATATTAATATTATAAGGGTCACCGTCTTAGTTAAATCAATGGCCTTCGGGCTAACGATTTGTATGGATGATTAAATCAAAGCCAAAGAAGCAGAAGAGAGGAAGAGGAAGAAGCAGAAGAAAGAAAGAAAGCCTCAGAAAAAGGAGATTTTCGCAGCCACCGCGCTACGGAAAAGCGACGTCGGGTGGCGTGAAAATGCCATGAAAATACACACAGGCCGACAGAAGTCCATTTTTTGACAAGAAGTCCATTTAGTCCATTTTTGGTTATCTGATCATACACCTAATCTGAGGTTATTTTTGTTATGTCTTGTACTATCCCATACCCATACCATACCATAGTATTTACCATACGTTCCATACCATACCACGACAGTGCCGACGCCATATAAATTTATTCGCGATCCCACCCAAGTGCCCTCATATAAATTTCACCCAACTTGTATCAAGTTGTATGAGACTTGTATGCCCCAGAGAGAGAAGGAGAGAGAGAGAGAGAGAGAGAGAGAGAGAGAGAGAGAGAAGGAGAGAGAGAGAGAGAGAGAGAGAGAGAGAGAGAGAGAGAGAGAGAGAGAGAGAGAGAGAGAGACAGAGAGAGAGACAGAGAGAGAGAGAGAGAGAGAGAGAGAGAGAGAGAGAGAGAGAGAGAGAGAGAGAGAGTGTATGTACATACATGCATACGTACGTACGCGCGTACTTAATTACTTACTTACGTACGTACTTACTTACTGGGTGACTCACTTTCTTGCCCACATTCATACATACATACATACATACATATACATACATACATACATACATACATACATACATACATACGTACGTACGTATGTACGTACGTACGTACGTACGTACGTACGTACGTACTTACTTACTTACTTACTTACTTACTTACTTACCTACTTACTTACTTACTACTTACTTACTTACTTGCTTACGTACGTACGTACGTACGTGCTTACTTACTTACTTACTTACTTACTTACTTACTTACTTACTTACCTACGTACTGCGTTACCCACTTTCTTGCTTACATTCATTCATTCATTCATACATACATACATACATACATACACATACATACATACGTACATATGTATGTATGTATGTATGAATGTAAGCAAGAAAGTGGGTAAACCAGTAGGTAAGTATGTAAGTACGTATGTAAGTAAAAAAAGTAAGTAAGTACGTATGCATACGTACTTACTTACTTACTTACTTACTTACTTACTTACTTCTTACTTACTTCTTACTTGACTTACTTACGTACTTACTTACTGGGTTACCCACTTTCTTGTTTACATTCATTTATACAAGAAGGAAAAGAAAAAAAAGGGAGGAATGACGTACAAAGTCAAGAAGGAACCAGAAAGAGAAGAAGCAAAAAAAGAGAGGAAGGAGTAAAGGAAGTTCCAAGGAGGTAGGAAGAAAAGGAGGGAAATAGACAGACAGCCTCCGACAGACCGACAGATAGACAGAACAGACATACAGAACAGACAGAACAGACAGACAGACAGAACAGATAGACAGAACAGACAGACAGATCAGACAGACAGAACAGAGAACAGACAGACAGAACAGAACAGAACAGAACAGACAGAACAATTTTCGCAAACATAATTGTGTGCTTGAAATTTTAATATTCCTGGACTAGCCTGGCTAGGTGTCAGCCTGGAAAATTCCGACATCAGTACTGACCTCACTTATGTTTATTATGACAAATGCTGCGATTTTTGCAAAAAGCGAAAGATTGCAGAGGAAGTTACAGAAGCAGATGGAATGAAAAGGCATGTCGCTCGTGTGGACAGTCAAAAGAAACAGCCAAAACCCCACCAGGACTGGCACAGACGCAATTGATAAGATGTTTCATTTTCTGTTCCCTCCCACATACATGACTACATTCATACAAAGACCACTGCTTTCTGCTTGTAAAGTTTTGTTTCCGTTGACTTTCTCCTCTGCTCTCTTGTTTCCTTTTTAAAAAGATGTCACTGTCTCCTGGCAAGGTCTCGTGAATTATTCACTCGACGAAGAATGCATAATAAATATTCAATATATACGGGAAATATGCAGAGCTAGTGTCTCCGAGAGTCGAAGGGTAAACAACAGCCCCTGAACGTCTGTACAGTTGACAGCAGTTACTGCATTTATTGCCACAGTGCAAGGTAGGCGTAAAAAGCGAAATTTCTTAATATTAAAATTTATTTTTCGGACCCAACAATCGAGAGGTTAACCCAAAAGAAAGCCCCTGACCATGACTTCATACTATTGAGGTATCGTTGACTTTTCGCAACGTACATGACTGTGTTCGGTTCTGTTTAGATCATGAAGCTAAAGAAAATGGCTGAAGAAACTCCAGCTGCTACTCCAGCAGGAGGAGGTCGTCTCTTTCTGTGCTTAAGCTTGGTTGCCAAATATCACTCTATCACTCCCACTATTCACTCAAACGAGCGGTTTCGCAGAAATTTCAGCATTTTTTATAAGACATCGACCTAATTCTTTATATGTATATATATATATATATATATATATATATATATATATATATATATATATATATATATATATATATATATATATATATATATATATATATATTTATATATATATATAATATTATATTATATATATAACATATATAATTTATCTATCTATCTATCTATCTATCTATATATATTATATACATATATTCTCTCTCTCTCTCTCAAAATATATATATATATATTATATATATATATATATACATGTATATATATGTATATATACATATGTGTGTGTGTGTAATATGTACACACACACACACACATATAAATATATAGATATATATTTATATATATATTTAACATATATATATATATATATATATATATATATATATATATATATATATATATATATATATATATATATATATATATATATATATATATATATATTACAGTAAGCAAGGTATCATAGAAAAAAGCATGCAGATCCTAAAGGAAGACTGGAACCAGTGTTCAACAGCTGAGTAGATAGAAAAATAAAAGAGAAGAAAGAGAGGGATAAAGGGGGGAAAAGAAAGAAAGAAAGAAAGGCAGAACAATAGAAGACAAAAAAAGAAGATAACAGATAAAAGGAAAACACAAACAAACAACCAGACAGGGGCAAGGAGACAATACTATGAGCAAAGGCAGAATGCAGGGATCAGACATAACCAGGGCGCAAGTGAGAACAAGTGTCAGATAGTGAGACAGCCCGTAAGGAAACTGTAGCACCTATGTACACAGAACCATTTAGTGATCATAAACTTGTAAAGAAATTAAAAGGTAACTCTCTTCAATTCTGCTATTAAAAAGAAGTGCCTTCTTCCGTACTTTTGCCCTTTCCTTTGTTATCATTATTGCGTGCCTCGTGTCTAGAACCCATGGAGGCCTCCAGTATGAAACTTGGTCTCCTCTTCTCCCCAACTCACCTCTCTCTCTCTCTCTCTCTCTTATCTCTCTCTCTTCTCTCTCTCTCTCTCTCTCTCTTCTCTCTTCTCTCTCTCTCTCTCTCTCTCTTCTCTCTCTCTCTCTCTGTATCCACCCCCCCCCCCCCCCCCCCCCCCCCACACACACACACACACCCACACACACTCTGTTCTGTATCCACCCCATCTCCTCCCCCCCCCCCCCCACCACACACACACACACACACTCTCTCTCTCTCTCTCTTTATCTGCCCCACCCACAACACACACACGCTCTCTCTCTCTCTCTCTCTCTCTCTCTCTCTCTCTCTTTCTCCATCGCCTCCCGCCACCTCAGTCAGTCATCTTGCTGCCGTTGTCGTGTGCAGCGCCTGCAGGACAAGTGATGAGTGATCAACCTGAAGCCGCAAAAGCCAGCGCTCGCTCTTGTGGGTGGGTGGGGAGTTGGTAGAAGTAGCAGCAGTTGAAAGTAGGAGTAGAGGTAGATGTAGTGGTTGGTAAGTATGTTGTCGGGTGGTGGTAGGGGACCTGTTGGGCAGACACGCTGCTTCAGCACCAGACTATCTACGTTCAACAGAAGCACAGCTTGTTGGAAATGTGCTCCGGTCCCTGCCTGCACTTGCATCGCGTCCCAACCCTGCCCTGCCAGCTCGACCTGCCTTTGTTTATGCATGTATTTATGTATGTATGAATGAGTGAACAAGAATAAAAATTAGCAACAACACAAAGCACACACAAGTAAGTATATAACATTACATTACATGCATACATACATACATTCGAAGCCCATGTGTGGCTTAAAATACTTCCACAAGGTTGTCCTACGTTCTCTTACCTGCCCAACTATGGACTTTTAGAATGCATCTGCTCACGTAAACAAGCTAACATCATTTTGTGTGTACCCTAGGTGGGTATTGCGAGCAGGAAAATGTCTACACTATCCATAGCAAATCTGTCCAGGGCCCCGTCCTTTTGACCGCCAAGGAAAAGAGGTCTCGAAGTCTTTTGCTGAGCGTTGAATGCATGATCTGTCAAAGGCTCACGTACAAAACACATTTTCTTCGCGAAGATGTCCATGAAAGAGAGGCGAAGAGGGGCTGACCCATTGGTGTGTGTGTAGCGGTGGTTGTGCACGTTTTTGCTGCAACCCGCACCATTCCTTGGTGGTCAAAATCAGCCACCCCTCAACTGGTCTGCCACCTTTCGTTTGCCCTGCTGCTTATCTGCCCACCCCATATCAGCCTCGCTATTGCAGAACAGATCACCTACACATACCCACAGATTGCTGCATTGTTGTTGTTTGTGTTATTGTGGCGCATGGCAGGCGAGGACACCTTTGACTACTCATTGGAGCGCCCGGGGCTGTGCAGTGCCAAGCCCATGATGTGCTGCCGCTGCGCCTGGACCCAGGGTTCACAAGACACCCACCTTTGTTTTACCGTGTTGCTCCATTTTTTTCTTTCTCTCCTATGAGACTAGCAGGACAACAAAGGCACGCAAGCATTACAACAGACAATTAGTAACAAATTCCAGACGACAACTGTAGAAAGTAAGATGCTGACGACAACCCCACAGAAATGACCTTAATTTTTCAAAACTCCCTCTGATCTTGGCTCTAAAGAGGACATACCTGTTTCCACGCCACACGTTATAGCAGGGAGAAAGCTTGTGGGAATTGTGTACCTGTGCTAGGCTGTTCGGATGAGATGATCTTGCACAAGGGCGACGTCGGGACGGAGCAGCCTGGTGAAATCAAGAGTGGCCAGGTCCGTTCTCCGGAGACCAAGCATAGCTGCTGCATTTCTTTGCGTACCCTGTACTTTTCAATGGAACGATTTCGCACCTTTTTACCCTCGAAATGTTCCATGCTTTTTTATCACGTCACTAACCTTTTGTCCTCTTTTCCGTTTTGTTTCCGATCCAAATATCTTTCTTTCCTCTGCCCCCCCCCTCCCTCCCTCAAACAAACTCCCATACCTGGCATGGTTTGACAGAGAATGGCGCGTGTCCGTCAAGCTACTTGCTTTGAAGCTTTCTTCAACCCGACTCTTTTTTATCATCCCCGAGGGATCGGAGACCCACAACCTCAAAGTCAAAGGTTGACAGCCGCCACCATCCCCGTCTTGAAAGCACGACAAACATATTCTTCAAGCATTTTTGTTTTATAAAGGGGGATTGAAGTTGCGTGTGTCCATGTAACCATGCGAGGCTTGACATCGCAATAGCCCGCTAGGCAATCTGTTGTGTGGTGGTTGTTCCAGTCCCGTGCATTTTTGGCGGCTGCAGCGAACTCTGCGTGACTTCCCATTTCAAGGTCCTTGGCCACTGTGCAACAGACATGCCTGGTTTCGCGTCAGCCACACATGCTTATCATAGCTAGCTCAGGCTGCTACTCGTGCGACTGTGGCATGTATGTATGCGTGTGTGCATGTATGCGTTTACGTCTCCATGGCATTCTTGTCTCGCATCTTTTTTGAAACTGACGACAGATGTGAAATTGACGACAAATATGTTACTACGTAGGTGACGAATAACAGCGAACAGGATGTAGGAGGCTTCATGAAGCTGCATCCTAAGGACATCGAGGAAGCGTTCTCTGAATGTGTCACTGGTCACAAATACGGATTGCAATAATGGCTATGCTCCTAAATAGTGGGTGCGATGTTCGCTACCCGCTTGTTATCTAAACAACACACAGGTGTGGTGTGGCGTGCGCAGATGTGGACCGCTTCCAGATCGACTTCAAGCCGGAGCTTACGGGAGCGGACCGGTACCCGCACAGCACTTGAAGTGTAGATACAGGCAGGGTTGGGTTGTGGCGTAATTTTTAAACGGGGTAAAAGAAAGGACGATGATGATGATGATGATGATAATAATGATAATAATAATAATAATAATAATAGTGCTTCTCTGTCAATGGCTGATGCAAATCTGCACATGCGCCTCCATCTTCTCACCCGTGAGGGGAGTACGAAGAATTGACGATAGGCTCTAATGACACCCCCGCAAGGGCAGTTCCAACACTTCCAGACGGACCGGTATGTTCAATGAAAATACTGGTGGCCGACGGGAATCGAACTGGCGACAGGGCCCAGATGGTAGAACTTGACCACTGGGCTATCACGGTATCCAATAATAATAATAATAATAATAATAATAATAATAATAATAATAATAATAATAATAATAATACTAATACTAATAATTATAATAATAATAATAATAATAATAATAATAATAATAATAATAATAATAATAATAATAATAATAATAATAATATTGATCTGTCATGGCTGAGCCCGAGGGCCATGCGCCTCCATCCCTCGACCCAACAGGGACTACAGTGAGTATGTTGGGGAGGGAAGAGTGACTCTAACCATCCTGCATAGAAGGCCCCAAAAGGAAGTCCCTACTACCCGCACAGTGTCGGGTACCTTGCAGGAAATCAACTACAAATGATTGATCTTCCCCGCGTGAGAGCTCCACGAGACTGGGTAGGTCCCGCATGGAGGTACTCACAGGGGTAGCAGACATTTCATGCGGTCTGCCAGCGCATGAGGACGTTTTGTGGTAAGTGTCTGGGACGCCTCGAAACCCGTCACCACCCCTAGATCTCGGAATGTAAATACCCCTTTGATCCCACTTGGTGTATGTCTTATAAAAAACAACACAACGACATGGCCTCGGAACCAACGCAACAACATAGCCTCGGAACCCACATCGACATAGCCTCGGAACCCACACAACAACAGAGCCTCGGAACCAACACAACAACATAGCCTCGAAACCAGTGGGAAGAGGCCCAACCACCTCCTCTTCCCGTGGGGTGCCATACTGTGCACCCCTCCATAATAATAATAATAATAATAATAATAATAATAATAATAATAATAATAGTGCTTCTCTGTCAATGGCTGATGCAAATCTGCACATGCGCCTCCATCGTCTCACCCGTGAGGGGAGTACGAAGAATTGACGATAGGCTGTAATGACACCCCCGCAAGGACAGTTCCAACACTTCCAGACGGACCGGTATGTTCAAGGAAAATACTGGTCCGGACGGACCGGTATGTTCAATGAAAATACTGGTGGCACCGACGGGAATCGAACTGGCGACAGGGCCCAGATGGTAGAACTTGACCACTGGGCTATCACGGTGTCCAATAATAATAATAATAATAATAATAATAATAATAATAATAATAATAATAATAATAGTGCTTCTCTGTCGGCTGATGCATTTCTGCACATGCGCCTCCATCGTCTCACCCGTGAGGGGAGTACGAAGAATTGACGATAAGCTCTAATGACACCCCCGCAAGGGCAGTTCCAACACTTCCAGACGGGCCGGTATGTTCAATGAAAATACTGGTCCAGAAATAGACCGGTATGTTCAATGAAAATACTGGTGGCACCGACGGGAATCGAACTGAATAATAATAATAATAATAATAATAATAGTGCTTCTCTGTCAATGGCTGATGCAAATCTGCACATGCGCCTCCATCGTCTCACCCGTGAGGGGAGTACGAAGAATTGACGATAGGCTCTAATGACACCCCCGCACGGGCAGTTCCAACACTTCCAGACGGACCGGTATGTTCAATGAAAATACTGGTGGCACCGACGGGAATCGAACTGGCGACAGGGCCCAGATGGTAGAACTTGACCACTGGGCTATCACGGTGTCCAATAATAATAATAATAATAATAATAATAATAATAATAATAATAATAATAATAATAATAATAGTGCTTCTCTGTCGGCTGATGCATTTCTGCACATGCGCCTCCATCGTCTCACCCGTGAGGGGAGTACGAAGAATTGACGATAAGCTCTAATGACACCCCCGCAAGGGCAGTTCCAACACTTCCAGACGGGCCGGTATGTTCAATGAAAATACTGGTCCAGAAATAGACCGGTATGTTCAATGAAAATACTGGTGGCACCGACGGGAATCGAACTGAATAATAATAATAATAATAATAATAATAGTGCTTCTCTGTCAATGGCTGATGCAAATCTGCACATGCGCCTCCATCGTCTCACCCGTGAGGGGAGTACGAAGAATTGACGATAGGCTCTAATGACACCCCCGCACGGGCAGTTCCAACACTTCCAGACGGACCGGTATGTTCAATGAAAATACTGGTGGCACCGACGGGAATCGAACTGGCGACAGGGCCCAGATGGTAGAACTTGACCACTGGGCTATCACGGTGTCCAATAATAATAATAATAATAATAATAATAATAATAATAATAATAATAATAATAATAATAATAATAATAGTGCTTCTCTGTCAATGGCTGATGCATTTCTGCACATGCGCCTCCATAATAATAATAATAATAATAATAATAATAATAATACTAATACTAATAATTATAATAATAATAATAATAATAATAATAATAATAATAATATATATTGATCTGTCATGGCTGAGCCCGAGGGCCATGCGCCTCCATCCCTCGACCCAACAGGGACTACAGTGAGTATGTTGGGGAGGGAAGAGTGACTCTAACCATCCTGCATAGAAGGCCCCAAAAGGAAGTCCCTACTACCCGCACAGTGTCGGGTACCTTGCAGGAAATCAACTACAAATGATTGATCTTCCCCGCGTGAGAGCTCCACGAGACTGGGTAGGTCCCGCATGGAGGTACTCACAGGGGTAGCAGACATTTCATGCGGTCTGCCAGCGCATGAGGACGTTTTGTGGTAAGTGTCTGGGACGCCTCGAAACCCGTCACCACCCTAGATCTCGGAATGTAAATACCCCTTTGATCCCACGTGGTGTATGTCTTATAAAAAACAACACAACGACATGGCCTCGGAACCAACGCAACAACATAGCCTCGGAACCCACATCGACATAGCCTCGGAACCCACACAACAACAGAGCCTCGGAACCAACACAACAACATAGCCTCGAAACCAGTGGGAAGAGGCCCAACCACCTCCTCTTCCCGTGGGGTGCCATACTGTGCACCCCTCCATAATAATAATAATAATAATAATAATAATAATAATAATAATAATAATAATAATAATAATAATAATAATAATAATAGTGCTTCTCTGTCAATGGCTGATGCAAATCTGCACATGCGCCTCCATCGTCTCACCCGTGAGGGGAGTACGAAGAATTGACGATAGGCTCTAATGACACCCCCGCAAGGGCAGTTCCAACACTTCCAGACGGACCGGTATGTTCAATGAAAATACTGGTGGCACCGACGGGAATCGAACTGGCGACAGGGCCCAGATGGTAGAACTTGACCACTGGGCTATCACGGTGTCCACAATAATAATAATAATAATAATAATAATAATAATAGTGTATCTCCTGCCAATTGCTGAGCCAAAAGGCCATGTGCATCCAGTCCTCCATTCCATAAGGAAAGTCTCCACACCAATCGGTGGAATAAAGGAAGTGACGGCATAGAACATTACTCTAGGAGCTTTATACCAATCAGCCCATGGAAAGGACCGATGGCCTATGTACTCCCTAAATAATAATAATAATAATAATAATAATAATAATAATAATAATAATAATAGTGCTTCTCTGTCAATGGCTGATGCATTTCTGCACATGCGCCTCCATCGTCTCACCCGTGAGGGGAGTACGAAGAATTGACGATAGGCTGTAATGACACCCCCGCAAGGGCAGTTCCAACACTTCCAGACGGACCGGTATGTTCAATGAAAATACTGGTCCAGACGGACCGGTATGTTCAATGAAAATACTGGTGGCACCGACGGGAATCGAACTGGCGACAGGGCCCAGATGGTAGAACTTGACCACTGGGCTATCACGGTGTCCAATAATAATAATAATAATAATAATAATAATAAATAATAAATAATAAAAATAATAATAATAATAATAATAGTGCTTCTCTGTCAATGGCTGATGCAAATCTGTACATGCGCCTCCATCTTCTCACCCGTGAGGGGAGTACGAAGAATTGACGATAGGCTCTAATGACACCCCCGCAAGGGCAGTTCCAACACTTCCAGACGGACTGGTATGTTCAATGAAAATACTGGTGGCACCGACGGGAATCGAACTGGCGACAGGGCCCAGATGGTAGAACTTGACCACTGGGCTATCACGGTGTCCATAATAATAATAATAATAATAATAATAATAATAATAATAATAATAATAGTAATAATAATAATAATAATAGGCTTCCTCAGACTATAGCATCAGATCCAGATCCTGGACATGTGCCTCCATTGGGTCACCGGGGTCAGCCGATCCCAACGCATTGTCAGAACACCAAACAGACATAGCAGCAACAGCAACAGCAGGGGCAGATGGTGGCTGTGAAGTGCATGAAGAGCTAGATGCGAGGGTGTTAGCTGAAGAGAAGAACTCGGACTACGCTGCGCTCCCGAACCCCTCTCTCTAGCCAGGACGTCCACACTGCGCGGACGGCCGCGCCGCGCAACATCAACGTCACTTGGGGGAGAGGGTGGGACAGAAGCTGATGGAACCTCAGTGAGGTCAATCACCTCCTCGCCCCCATCCTCCACCCCAAGCTCCTCCCTTTTACCCTCCCTAGCAGACCAACACTCAGACACATATGATCCAAACAACACATCCAACTTTGGAGGGGGACGCAACGCTGTAACCCCTAACAACGCAGCAAGCCTAAAGTTACTGCGGAAGCGCGACTTCCCCTGAAAAAGCTTACAAAACAATCGTGATTGATCCACAGGCGACATATCATCCCAACCCTGCCGCACAGAGCCCTCCCGCTCCCGCCCAAGCAACACATCCTCCACCACAACCTCACCGCCTACGACCTCACCACCCTCCTCACTCCCTCCATCCCCCTCAGCACCCCCCCACAGCCATGCCACCGAGCCTCTGCATACTCAGCAACAGCTGCTTACGTCTCGCCTCATGCATGGGGCAATCCCATAAGAAGTGCGCAAGGGACTCCTTGACATCATCATGACAACAGAAGCAGCGAGGGGACATGCCACTGACCAACTTGCTGCGGTACAACCGAAGGCGGTTGTTGCAGCTGAGCAACCTTCTCCGAAGCAGATTATAATGCGCATCATCAAGGGCTACCCATCTTGGGAACTCCTTAGTTCCAAAGACTTGTCTTAGGATGACTCGCAGGCCATCAGTAAGATCGCTGCCTGCCTCTCGCTTGTCCCACATCAGTTGCTGCACCATCTTGACGTCCTGCTGAAGGGCCCACTTGTCCACAGTCGAACTCCAACCCTCGAGGTCCTTCTCTGAGCTATTTAGGAGCTCCTGAAGCCCTTGTTGTAGATCCATTGAGTCCCTGATAGCGCCTTCGGCCTCCGCAGTCCAGTCGGATTTGACTTGAGATGCGATGACAGGAAATCGCTTCTCCGGTAGAACACGCAGCCGTCCATAGAACTTCAGTTGCGCCGCCCGCCGCAAACGCTCCGCACTCAAAGAGCGCACCAGAAAGAGTGTAATCCACTTGCTTGTCTTAGGGCTGATGCCGAGAATCATCCTCATGGGGCGCAGCATTGCTGCCTCCAGCTTGGTGAGCTGCGATACGGGGGCACGCCAGACATCGAAGGCGTACTTCAGCTTGGCCCCCACAAGTTGATTCCAGCACATGAGACGATACCTAGCTTGTATCTCACCTGCACACCACAAAAAGTACTAACCTGCGGTGGCGACTTCAGTGACACGCGTAGCCCGCAGGGCCTGCTCCTTCCACTTCAGGTCGTCGGTGATAACCACTCCCAGGTACTTGTACTGACTGGTGACACAAAGCTTCTGGCCGCGAAACCACACCACGGGCTCACCTCACTCCCTGATACTAGGTCGTTTCGCCTTGCTCGACGTGTAAATGGGCATGATTTCCGTCTTGCCGGGCTTCAAGTTGACTTCCAGCCGGTAATCTTCCGCGAACTTGGCCACAACATTGACCATCTTCTGGAGCTCGGTGCGACTGTGAGCGATGAGGGCCACGTCGTCCGCGTATAGAAGTGCCTTGATGTCGTTCAGCCGCTTCACATCCGTGATATTGAGGGCACTCGCCAGCCGATCACACAGCTCATCCATAAAGACGTTGAAGAGTGTGGGAGAGAGAGGGGACCCCTGTTGGACGCCTACACCCTCCAGTACTTCGGGGGTGAGTGCTCCATCAACTAGCACTTGCGACGAAGTCTGCTCGTAGCACCTGCGTAGCGCGCGCCAGAACTTGCCCCTTACACCCAGCTTCCAGAGCCTCTCAAATAGGCCATCTCTCCAAACAGACGGGAAAGCCTTGGGTAGATCGACGAACAGGACATACGACTCCCGCTTCTGCTGCTGACGCCCCTTCAACCTCTGCCAAAGGGTAAAGACCTGATCCGTAGTGCGACGCCCCGGGCGGAAGCCTCCCTGCTCTGGACGTAGCTTATCCGGGCCATCCACGAAGAGCGTTAGACGAGTAGCTAATAAGGACAGATACAGCTTACCAAGGCAACTAATAATCGAGATATCCCTCCAGTTGTCAGGATCCGTAGGATCCCCACCCTTGGGGATATTGACGATGATTCCCTTGCCCCAAGCTTTTGGAGTCCTCTCGGCTTCTCGAATCCAGTTGAAGTACTGCGTTAAGTAGCCATTGATGTAGGCGCCGCCATACTTGAGCATCTCGTTCTTCACTTTGTCCTCGCCACAAGCTTTGTGGTTATTCAGGGCACGTTGCCTTGCAAGGACCTCCTCTTGCGTGAACGGCTTGTCCAGCTCTTCGCAAGTGTCTTCACCTACTTCGTGCTCCTTCATAGCCCGGGCCACCTCATCTCTGAAGCGATCGTTCCAGTGGAACTGCCGCTTAGCTTCGGCTTCCTCCCACTCCAGCGAGCCTGCTTCTGCACAGCACGCCACCACAACAGCCGCACTTGCCGGATTTTCCCGTGGCTTCACCAAATTTTTCCGAAATTCCTCCCACCGAGCGACCTTTTCCGGCAGCGTACACGCCAGTGAGCCATCCTCCCTTTGCACCGGCGCGGAGACCTTCGTTCTGCGTGCCCCGCCAAGCCGCTTCGCGAGTAGCCAAAAGCGCTTTGAGGATTGCTCGCGTTGACATTTGACCGCTTCTTCCTGCACTTGCTTGAACGAGGCGGACTTCTTGGCCCGAGTTGCCTTCCGAATTTGCTTGCGGAGCCGTAGCCAATTCAGACGGGCTTCCGCATTCGATTCATCCCTCCTGTATGCTGCGTAGGCCTCCCGGCGCTGTTGAATGAGCTCCTTTAGCTCCCCGTCGAACCAATTGTTGGTGAAACGGGGTCGTATACATCTGGAGCCAAGGACCCGGTGCGCCGCCATTCGGAAGGACTGCGCCACTCGCTCGGTGACGTCATCTACCACCCATTGGCTGTCGGCACCACCCGATAGGTCAAGCTCAGGCAGCTGATGCACTCCAAGCTTCTGTAGGCAATGCTGGAATACGTCATCGAACTTGTCGCGTAGATAATCCAGCGCTTGCTTCGCAGCGTGATCATTACCCGAGACACCAGCACCAATAAGCTTATCAACACGAAAGGACCTGTAAGGTTTCGCAGCCCGCTTTGGTCGGCGCTGGCCGCTCCACGTCAGTTCGGCCCATACTGCCTTGTGATCCGTATCAAAATCATCTTCGCATACTCCGAACTTGGCTTCAGATGCCAAGCCAGGCGACGCGCAGATGTAATCAAGGAGGTGCTTGCCCGTGCCCATGCCGCGCTGCTCATGCCGGGACCACCAGTAGGACCCTTCCACTGGGCACGAGAAGCCGCTCAGATTGCGCGGGCCTGTAGCAACTAGAACAGCGGCGAGTCTCTGGCCATTCTCCGAACGTACTGGTGCTCCCTTTTCATCGACCTCCCAGTGCTGACCGACCATGCCCTCCTCTTTTCCGTTGCATGCCGGCCCGAGCTTCGCGTTGGCATCCGCCACCGTGACCACAAGACCTTTGGCTCCAAAGAAAGCTATAGCTGCCTGCCAGGCCGCATATGCCTCGGACGACTCTTCTTCCTGCGTTTCCTGGGGAACCAGGTTACAGTACGGGCCAAGGAAGTTTGCCACCGCGAATAGGATCCCTCCCTTGCAGCGGTTTTTCTCGCTCACCTCCGCCGGTTTTCCAAATATCCGGAATCCATCCAGGCTGCATTTGGCGAATTGCTTTTTGCCCATGCGGTGTTCCTGAGCCCCGATGACTAACCAGCCCTTTTGCTTGTAGAACGATGCCCATTCCGCCCTGCCAACGTTGTCGTACCCCGTTTTACACTGCCAGTTGTGGCTCGCAAGGAGTAGCTTGAAGCCGGTGTCGAACTGCTTGGAACGGTGCTTGTTTGCTCGTTTCCGGACCCGACGGCCGCGCGCTTGGCTTCCGCCCTCGTGCTGCCCCCCTCTGCAGGTGCTTGCGCAGGTTGGTCCCCCACTGCACTGGCCGCCGAATGCAGGGGCACCACCTGCACATCAGCACACTCAGACACACACTTAGGTGCATCGGCAGCCAATGCCGAAGACACCACCTGCACATCATCGACACATTCTTCATGCAGAGGCAAGACGCGATATCCCGTCGCAGCTTCCTCCTTCCGGACCGCCGCTTCCCCACGCAGATGGATGCGAATAAACCTTCGGACACGTTCCCTGTCCCTGAACCTGCGCCCAAGGGCCACATTGACCCCTCTGCCGAAGAATTTGAGATGTTTGAATTGCTGCAACGCCGTCTGCCTCCTGTCATCGTCCTCGTAGACCAGCTCCAGGTGACGAGACATTTGCTGGCCTTGCCACTCCATTACCGGGACCACCAGACCAAGACCGCTCATTTTTTGGAGGCGATCTCCTGTAGATTGGCGCGTTCTGAGAGCCCCCAGACAATCAGATTACGCCCGTCCTTGTCGTACCGATCTACCCGCCGGTACCGTCGAGGCGGCGGTGCCATCTGCCATATAGCGCCGCTCGCCTTATGTTGAAGCGCCGACCCGTGTGCCAGGTTTGGGGAGGAAGGATGAGGCGCAGCTAAGATAGCCTCTCCACGTGGTTCAGGAATTCCGTCATATACGCGAGCCCTCATCCTCCCATCCTGGGACATCGGGCCAGAGCCCGTCGAAGAGGCATTCCCACGGGGATTGTCCAGGTCTTCGGCGATTCTACCTTGTCCCATAAGGGCCACAGTGGTAGCTCCGTGCTTCGCGTATTTGTAATCCATTGAGAGTAGTAGACGGCCAATGTCGCTGGCCATCACCGCCGCGCCTCTTTACGCCGAGGAAAGCGCCCGCCCATGCAAATAGCATCGGCGGTATCTGCAACACACACTACACGCATTTCCGCCGGTGTCACTGGACGCTGCCGCGTCGCTTCGTGCCCTTCGGCGCCCGCCAGCACCCCCAGCGTCGCCAGAACCTGCCTCACGCACTACACACACTCTCCATCGCATCGCCAACGCCTCTACTCTCATGCCTTACGGACTTTCAGCTGCTCCTAACAATACACATCATGAGGTACGGGTGTCCCCGAGTGGAGCCAGATCGGACGGCGTGCCGCTGAAACTCCTTCCCCCACGTGGGTATAGAAGGCGCGAACCTAGCGGTACCTATAGGGTCTTACAGACAAGTATAGTAATCCCAGCCGAAGCTGCTCAGTTAGAAATGCAACGGTGGAGGTTGTGAATGCATGGGGCAAGGCACGGCAACGCAGCAAGGCACTGCCAAGGCATTGGGACCGACTGAAGCCCCTCTCCAACGTGCGCGTCATGTATTCCAGTTAGGCAACCCCGAAGAAGCGAAGATAGGGAGGAGACAGAATCCAGATAGGATGAAGATAGGATTAACATGAAGCCGAAATGGAGCCGAGTTGGAACAGGTCAACTCGGCCCCATCTCGGCTCAATGTGAATCCTATCTTCAACCCATCTCGGTACTGTTTCCTCCGAATGCTCACCTCAACAAGATCACCAAACCGGAACTGGAAGCCCCCAGGCATTTACTCGGCAGGAAATTCGGCGAAAATGGGCTAACCAGGAAACCAGACCCAAATCAACAGCCAAGAAAAACGAGCCAACCAACAATCCAACAGACAACCCCACAACCTGCCTGGCCGGATCCCTACCGAGTAAATGCCCAGTTGAGAGTTGCGCATATCCCGGTGACCGCCTCCCCAAGCGGTCACCTTCGTGGGGAGAGGCCCAACCACCTCCTCTTCCCATGGAGTGCCATCTTGTGCACCCCTCCAGAATAATAATAATAATAATAATAATAATAATAATAATAATAGTGCTTCTCTGTCAATGGCTGATGCATTTCTGCACATGCGCCTCCATCGTCTCACCCGTGAGGGGAGTACGAAGAATTGACGATAAGCTCTAATGACACCCCCGCAAGGGCAGTTCCAACACTTCCAGACGGACCGGTATGTTCAATGAAAATACTGGTCCAGACGGAGCGGTATGTTCAATGAAAATACTGGTGGCACCGACGGGAATCGAACTGGCGACAGGGCCCAGATGGTAGAACTTGACCACTGGGCTATCACGGTGTCAATAATAATAATAATAATAATAATAATAATAATAGTAATAGTAATAGTAATATTAACCCTTTGGTCGTAACACTCGGTGGAGTTTTCAACACTCCAGGGAGTTTCGAATAATCTTTATCTGGTTTTGCGGTGAAATGCATGTGTCGGGTCTTTTTCGGCGCCTGAAAAATGTCTCGGCCCCAACACCTAGTAACGTTATGGTTGTTCAACTACATTTTTTGTCTGACTTGTCTTGACTGTGGATGGGAGAGTTGATGTTGAGAAATCCACAAGATGAGTTGCAAGCAAGTATACCAAATGATTCGCATACATAATGCAATGGTTGTGTTAAATCTTGGAAGGTTTGTAATATTTGCTTATATAGAATTTTCTGCGTGTGTCCAAAACGACCTTGCAAAAAGTTTACGGTAAATCAGCCATATAAAATGTGAGTTTTCTGTCGAGAAAAGCCGCACAAGTCGGTGGGGCACAGGCCATGGTCGAAATCCCAATGGTGTTGACGGTCAAGCCATGGTCATGAGCCTCTCAGTGTGTCGTGGTCACTCAGACAAAAATTCTGCAGGCCTGAAAGCCTCCCTGTGAAGACGAAAATCTCAACAACAAAAAATTCACGGTATATACGATTTTTTTTTCGCAACGGTAGTCGTTGAACATAACTGGTTTTGCGGTCGAAAATTTTTGTCGCTCCCTGGAGTGTTGAAAACTCCCTGGAGTTTTCATGCGACCAAGGGTTAATAATAATAATAATAATAATAATAATAATAATACTATATCTGAGGCGTACTGATGCAGCTAATGGCATATCCTCAACGGACATAAGCCTCCAATACCCTTGTTCGAGGTCCTCCACCCCCCCGTGTCAGTCTCTCGCCTGATGATCGGGGCCACCGATGGAGCTCCTGAGGGCAAGACTGCACTAAGCCGAGGTTATTCCGCAGTCCCAGCAACCTCTTGCAAGACGTCACCGAATGTGCAAGTGCATACACCAAGCGCGGTTGCTAGAGCTGCCTCGAAACCCCACCCATAACAATCTGGTGTCTGCTGGGTCCTGGGCTATCAACCAGCATATGCGGAGTTTAAGATCTTTTACGCGCGCAACGACCCTCCTCCCCAGCATCTACCACCAAAGGGTTATGAGTTGGCGTCACAGTTTAACGCCTTGAGGCCATTGGGCTGGAACTCTGTTTAGCAAGTGTGACTAGGTTTTTTCATCGGGATTTCCCTCAAATATGTCACAGTCAACACTCCAAGGCAGATTTACCATATCTGAGGCGTACTGATGCAGCTAATGGCATATCCTCAACGGACATAAGCCTCCAATACCCTTGTTCGAGGTCCTCCACCCCCCCGTGTCAGTCTCTCGCCTGATGATCGGGGCCACCGATGGAGCTCCTGAGGGCAAGACTGCACTAAGCCGAGGTTATTCCGCAGTCCCAGCAACCTCTTGCAAGACGTCACCGAATGTGCAAGTGCATACACCAAGCGCAGTTGCTAGAGCTGCCTCGAAACCCCACCCATAACAATCTGGTGTCTGCTGGGTCCTGGGCTATCAACCAGCATATGCGGAGTTTAAGATCTTTTACGCGCGCAACGACCCTCCTCCCCAGCATCTACCACCAAAGGGTTATGAGTTGGCGTCACAGTTTAACGCCTTGAGGCCATTGGGCTGGAACTCTGTTTAGCAAGTGTGACTAGGTTTTTTCATCGGGATTTCCCTCAAATATGTCACAGTCAACACTCCAAGGCATGATTTACTAATAATAATAATAATAATAATAATAATAGTGCTTCTCTGTCAATGGCTGATGCATTTCTGCACATGCGCCTCCATCGTCTCACCCGTGAGGGGAGTACGAAGAATTGACGATAAGCTCTAATGACACCCCCGCAAGGGCAGTTCCAACACTTCCGGACGGGCCGGTATGTTCAATGAAAATACTGGTCCAGACGGACCGGTATGTTCAATGAAAATACTGGTGGCACCGACGGGAATAATAATAATAATAATAATAATAATAATAATAATAATAATAATAATAATAATAATAATAATAATAATAATAATAATAATATAACAATGATAATGATAATGATATTGATATAATAGTAATAATAATAACAATAATAATAATAATAATAATAATAATAATAATAATAATAATAATAATAAATAATAAATAAAGAAAGAAAGAAAGAAAGAAAGAAAGAAAGAAATAAATAAATAAATAAATAAATCATCATAAATAGAGACTTGTATGCTACATAATAATAATAATAATAATAATAATAATAATAATAATAATAATAATAATAATAATAATAATAATAATAATAATAATAAATAAATAAATAAATAATCATAAATAGAGACGTGTATGCTACATGGGTTATGTTCGTTCGCAGGGCTGCGTTGTGGACGGCCTGGTTTTTGGCTGATTACATGCTCTTCGAACGCGACTCGGGAATGCTCTTTAACAAGTATGGATCGTGAGTACTCCCCGTTTGCATCCTGCCTTTTTTTCTCTCTCTCTCTCTCTGTCTCTCTCTCTCTCTCTCTCTCTCTTATTATGTACGTTATAATTACTGTGCGTTCACAGGAGCTTCATTTTTCATTTAAGATGGAACATACTGTCTTCACGGCATTGATTGTACCTCTGAGACCTCACATGTGGTGCACACTTACATGAATGTATGCATGTAAAGGGGGATGGTTCAACATATGCATGTACATACATCTCTCCCAACCGCAGTGGTTTGCAGTTATCGTTAAATTTTCCAGCCACTTCGTACCTCCAGCTCTGCGCATTTATGGATGAGACATAATTTGGGATGTATTGGTATATATGAATTATACTACATGTGAGTATTGTTCTGTGGTATACAGGACTGGTTGCACGTGCTTCCAGTGCTACTGCTGTGGTTGCGTAGAAAGCTGCGTCTGCTCGTTCTCTACGACAAGTGCAGGTGGAGACGACGGCATGCCAACCACAACAGGGTGAATGTTATCATCATTCTCAACAACATCCAGATTTCTGATTGCTATTCTGCTAATTGATCACAGTATGAGGATGACAATGTTAGAGAGGAGTCAACCTGCTGCTCAAAAATTGACACGACTTACTATGTACATAGTATGTGTGTATGCATATATGAATGTATGTATGTATGTGTATGTATGCATGTATGTATGTATGTATATATGTATATATGTATGTATGTATGTATGTATGTATGTATGTATGTATGTATACGTACGCATGTATATATATATATATCTATATATATATATATATTTATGCAAATATGTATATATGTATGTATGTATATATGTGTGTATATATGTATGTTTGTTTGTATGTATGTATGTATATATGTTTGTATATATGTATGTGTGTATGCATGTATGTATGCTATGTATGTATGTGTGTCTGTATGTATGTATGTATGTATGTATGTGTGTATGTATGTATGTATGTATGTATGTATGTATGTATGTATGTATGTATATATGTATGCATGTATGTATTTATGTATGTATGTATGTATGTATGTATATTTGTATGTATGTGCATATATGTTTGTATGTTTGTATGTATGTATGCATGTATGTATGTATGTATATTTGTATGTATGTATGTATGTATGTATGTATGTATGTATGTATGTGTGTATGTATATATATGTTAAATTGCATAAGTATGAATGTATATGTATGTATGTATATTTGCATGTATGTATATTTGCATGTTTGTAAGTATGTGTGTATCATTGTATGTATGTATGTATATATGTATATATGTATGTATGTATGTATGTATGTATGTATGCATGTATGTATGTATGCATGTTATATATGTTATGTGTGTATGTACGTGTACATGTTTTGAAAGTTATGTGTATTATATATTTGTATTTATGTATATGTGCATATGATATATATTTTTTCTTTACATATGTATATGTTAACGTTGTATGTCACATGATGTGTTTTTGTGTTTTTATATTTATTTTGCACATATGGTTTGTGTACTTGCGGGGGGCTATGTGGGGGAGGGAGGCATGTTTTGGCCTACAATTCCGGGTAGTGAGATTAGTATGTCTCGGGACTATGTGGTCCGTATTCAATGGGCTACATGTCCGAGGCGTGCTAAGCTCTTCTTCCTTGTATCAGTGAGCCTTACGTGCATCCTTCCCTCTATAAGTCCTCATAAATCGCCACTAGGGGTGTCAAGGATCCGGGCAACTAAAAGTCTAAAACTAGCAAGTTACCATAGATAGAAATATCGATAGATAGATAGATAGATAGATAGATAGATAGATAGATAGATAGATAGATAGATAGATAGATAGATGATAGATAGATAGATAGATAGGCCCTGCACTGTTCATAGTTTCTATCGAGTTATCTATGTGTGCCTTATATTTATGTACCTACCTACCTATCTACACATGCATCCATCCAGCTAGCTCCCTATCCTTCCATAATGTTTACATCTTTTCATCTAGCATCTTTTTAATCCATCCATCTATCTATCTATCTTTTTATTTCTTTCTTTCCAGTTCGATGGTATCTATCTATCTATCTAATGTCCAACGACCCACACCAATAAAAATATCGCTTTTTCGGAGCATACTACTATTAATATGAACTAACCGGTATATACCGGTTGTATTAATCCCGTCACCTAATTCACTCAGTAAGTTCCCAAGGTCAGTACTACTAGAGATGAGTGGGACTTGTGGCAACTGAGCGTAAGATTTAGAAGGGAAGTGGCAGCCGGATCAGACTCGTCCGACATAGATACACAGTCTGACAGACCGTGGCTATTTAAGTTTTGTTCGCAATCAACTTTTAATATGAGGAGATTACTCGCCGCCATTTCAGTATAATAACTTGTATCAGTAATATTAATAACTTGTATTAGTTTCTATTGATATTAATAGTATTATAACAGCATAATAACTTGTTTTAATCCTCATATTGAAACTGAGTTGATTGAGAAAAAAACTTAAATATTAATACTTGCCACTCGTAGGGATGAGTGGGCTCGGAAGCGAAAGAGGAAATGGAAGTGGTATTAATAAATAATAACTTGATCAGTTGAAAAAATACAAAGGGGAAAACAAATGATATTACCGGGCACTGGCTGGTACCAGGACCGTACCATACAGTCAAGCGCTCAGCCTATATTAATACTGTACTATACTGCACTGTGACCGGGCTTGGAGAAGTCACTTGCATGCGCCGCGGCCGCATCACTGCAACAACTTCGAGCCTCTGAAGGAGATGAGTCCGAACTTCCGCCAAAGTTCTTGATAGTACCATCCGATGCAGCCCGATGCTTGCCTCAAACTCTTTGATGTTCAGATCCCAGGCTTTTTAGTTTGCCAGCGTCGTGATGCGGTTGACTTCCACTGATCGCTGGACAATAA
>WBZZ01004833.1:32500-35000 GCA_019918135.1 Paulinella micropora | reverse complement strand
TCTATTTATCTATCTATTTATCTATCTATCTGTCCTGCTCACATTGTGATGGAGAAAAATCACCGCAAAAGCTTAATTTTATCGGTCACCTCCACAAAATGTGTTCGGGTTACCGAGAAAGCTACATATATGCGGCGCGCCGAATTTGACGTGTTTTGCGGGCTCGCCGGCCCGGCTCCGGCTCGCCCGCAAAACACGTCAAATTTGTGGCTAGCCGCCGGATAATAATACTAATACCATGCTGTGTGTTAGGAGCGGGTATGTCTGCCTTGATGCCGTCGTTGACTGGCCCAAAATGCCTCTTTATCTACGGTATATATATATATATATATATATATATAATTTGTAGAGAGAGAGAGAGAGAGAGAGAGAGAGAGAGAGAGAGAGAGAGAATAAGTAAAATAATAAGCGACAATACCTCGTTACTATACGACTCCGCATCATCTATCGATCTATCTATCTATCTATCTACCTATCTATCTATCTATCTA
Organism: Paulinella micropora; assembly: GCA_019918135.1. Lineage (NCBI taxonomy): Eukaryota > Cercozoa > Imbricatea > Euglyphida > Paulinellidae > Paulinella > Paulinella micropora. Next base: position 34,509 of record WBZZ01004833.1, on the reverse strand, counting down.
TCTATCTATCTATCTATCTATCTATCACAGACATTGACATACATGCACGGTTTTTTTAGCCTTGAATATTGTCGGTAGTGTAGCCAGTGTGACATACATACATACATACATACATGTATACACACACACACACACACACTCACGTTACGTAGGCGATTTGTTGAACGAACAAGGACCTCACAGCTTCCTATCGCCTCGCTTCACAGAAGGGTTACATACAAGCATACATGACATTCATTACAATGTAGATTACAGCCCAGCTTCCTCTCGCCCCCCCCCCCCCACACACACACACACACACACACACACATCTACGCTCCAGCTGTAAGTGGCAAGATGTCTGGATATACGTACCAACCCCCATCCCCCCCCCCCCCCCCCTTCCTCCTCCTTTCCCCCCTCTCCCTGCTTATTAGCTGCAAGTGGGAAGAGGCGTGGCTGTACGGCGCACACTGGACACGAGGCGCTCTTGCGCAACCCACTGGCCACACTGGTGAACAGGCAGACAGACAGAAAGGCAGACAGACAGACAGACAGACATTCATACATATATGCATGCATGCGGCGCTCTGGCTCTGCCCACTGGCCGCACAGACAGACAGACAGACAGGCAGACATACATACATACATACACGCAACAACAATCAAGGCGGTAAACCCAACAATCGATAGATTAAATCCCACTCTCTCTCTCTCTCTCTCTCTCTCTCTCTCTACATATATATATATATACAAGTAGATTTTGCTGCCGATGACACACAACAGCACTATCTATCTATCTATCTATCTATCTATCTATTTATCTATCTATCTATCTATCTATCTCTCTATATATACATCTACCTACCTACCTATCTACCTATCTATCTATCTATCTATCTATCTATCTATCTATCTCAGCTATCCATCTATCCACTCGGACCCTCCGGACAAGACATGAGCGACCATAACCTTGGCTTTTCATTTCTTCCTTGCTTACTTGCTTGCTTGCTTGCTTTCAACCTTTTCTTTTCATTTCTTCCTTGCTTACTTGCTTGCTTGCTTGCTTTCAACCTTGGCTTTTCATTTCTTCCTTGCTTACTTGCTTGCTTGCTTGCTTTCAACCTTTTCTTTTCATTTCTTCCTTGCTTACTTGCTTGCTTGCTTGCTTTCAACCTTGGCTTTGCATTTCTTCCTTGCTTACTTGCTTGCTTGCTTGCTTTCAACCTTGGCTTTTCATTTCTTCCTTGCTTACTTGCTTGCTTGCTTGCTTTCAACCTTGGCTTTTCATTTCTTCCTTGCTTACTTGCTTGCTTGCTTGCTTTCAACCTTGGCTTTTCATTTCCTCCTTGCTTACTTGCTTGCTTGCTTGCTTTCAATCTTGGCTTTTCATTTCTTCCTTGCTTACTTGCTTGCTTGCTTGCTTGCTTGCTTGCTTGCTTTCAACCTTGGCTTTTCATTTCTTCCTTGCTTACTTGCTTGCTTGCTTGCTTTCAACATTGGCTTTTCATTTCTTCCTTGCTTACTTGCTTGCTTGCTTGCTTTTTTTAATGTCTTTCCTTGGCTTAGCCCATATAGATATGCATACATATACATACATACATACATTACATGCATAAGGGTCGTTTATGTTGGTCGTCTCTCTCTTTTTCGCTAGATACATAACATTCATAACATGACAATATTAACATACATAACATACTAAATCAGGCAACGTGGCCAAGGGCGTTTGTTGTGTTGGCCCTCTCTCTCTCTCTCTCTCTCTCTCTTTTTTTTTTTTTTTTTTTTTTTTTTTCTTTTTTTTTTTTTTTTTTTTTTTTTTTTTTTTTTGTCGCCGACATGCATACATATATGCATTCATGACATACATGCACACATCAGGTGATGTGGTCAAGGGTCGTGTGTTATGTCGGCCGTCTCTCTTTCGCCAACATACACACAAACATATATACATAAGTATACAGAACATATTTACATGCATACGTCAGGCGATGTGCTGAAGGGTCGTCTGATGTGCTGGCCATCTCTCT
>WBZZ01004833.1:0-17500 GCA_019918135.1 Paulinella micropora | reverse complement strand
AGGAGGGGGACGCCCCCGAGTTCCGGTCGCCGTTTGCAGAAAGTCGCGAGGCCTGGTTTTCTCCCAACGGGTTATCGAGCCTTGGAGCCTGCGTGACCTGTGCAACGGATCACAGAGGAGAACCTTCGTTAAAGGGGTGAGGTGTCCATCTTAAGTGACCCCATTACAGGAAAGTGCGCATTTTCAATTGTGTGGCTACAGCTAATCACTGTAGACACTACCCACGCTGGTGTGCAGTGCAAATGCAAGATGGGGACAGGACAGAGAGCAAGACACCGAAGCGTACAGGATGCAGTGCGGAAGGGGTGAGCCTCCTAAAGTTGTTGTGCTTTTGTCAGCTCGGTGACGTGGCCAGTTGTGTCGGACGTGCTGTCAGTTGGGATTGAGCACCCACTACCACGGACACAACAAGTTGCAAAGCCAGAGTACAAAGCAGTAGACCAGTTGTGCTTTCCCGTGGTGCCAGTCGGGATTGAGCACCCGCTACCACGGGACACAACAGTTTACCTTACAAAGTTATTGTTGAGCAGTAGGCCAGTTGTGCTTTGCCGTGGTAACCCAGGCGGGATTGAGCACCCCCGGCCCACGGGACACAACAGCTTACACAGCAAAATTATTGTCGCATTCGTACTGCATCATCGCATCTACTCCTTGTGTCGCTGTTGTGACTGTCTGAGGAGTGAGAGAGAGGTGTGGTGAGGTCGTGAGCTCTGAAGAACCGTGCATAGGACACGAGGGGAGGAGCGAAAGGTGAGTGTTTAGGTGGTTGTACAAAAACAACTACAAACCTAGGTAGGTTGAAGAACTGACTTTGCAGATAGAGCTGCTAGTGGGTGGAAAGCTATAATAGGTGGTAGCTGAGGTAGCCTCAGTGTAGTTTGAGCAACAGAGTCAGTGGTAACACACGTGGTTGAAGAGAGAGGGAGTAAAGGGTGGTGTGGACAAGAAACACTATTCTGTGTAGTGTGTGTGAGTCTGCTCGTGGCCTCTGTTGTGTTCACTCTGTGTGGAGTGTGTGTGGTTGCTTGCCTGTGTCTGTGTCATCAGAACAGTGTAAGCATAGCGTGACCCTATCTCTATTTGGCCAGTAGAGAGCATAGCTATGTGCTGTGTGTAAGTGTGTGTGTGTGTGTGTGTGTGTGTGTGTGTGTGGAGCGTGTGTCTGTTCGAGACTGACGGTGGTTAGAAATGACTACTAGTAAGACAGACAATAAGATTGCGTTCACCGGCAAAGAGGCATGGATCCTATTGCATAGGCAGGTAGTGCAAAGCTGTAATGCTAAGGCCCCAAAGAAAGTGCTGCAGGGAGCTGACGCCCACAAACAATATGTACATCGCGAAAACGTATTAGGGATAGAGCTTAAGGGTAGGGAGGTGGCCCCCTTTATACTAGCTTGGGAAGAGGTAGCAGAGTGGAATGATTGGGCTGACTTGGACGAAGTAGTAAAGGAATACTTCGAGGACAAAGCCAAGGGTTCTACTCGCCTGTGGCCTATGCCCAACCCCAAACCGGAAGCTCCAAACCTTGAGGAGGCGTTAGGGGTAGAGGAAGACAAGGAAACCCCAGTCAAGCGTTACAAATCGGTTTTTGGCAGTCCGAAAGATAAACCAACCACTGAGACTGAAGAGGGAAAGGAGAAGGAGGAGGAAGATGAAGACCGGCACACCTCTGACCTCTACTCTAGTGGGTATGCTAGCACTGACAAACCTAGGCTGTCAACTGGCAAGGGCTCAGACTTAGAGGGCGACAGCAAGAGTGGGGCCTCCCGAGGACAGACGGGCCCATCTAAGGTCAAAACCCCACTAGGGGGTGTTGATCGTGCTGGCGCACTGACACGACAGGTGATAGCCTATGACGCTAGTGTACTTGCTGAGATGAGCAAGCAAAAAGAGAGGGTGTTCAATATCATCTATGACATGCTCGGGGGTGAGGCGAAAAGTCTAGTGCGTGACTTAGCTGATCCGGAGAAACTGACCTTTGGCCAAAACCCTAAAGCACTGTGGGACAGACTGCTAGCCCGGTACAAGAAAGCCGACCCCTCTGATGTTTAGGACAAGGTGAAGGAACTGAATGACTTCCTCTTTACGAGTAAGCAACAGTACGTCGGTCAGTGTGTAGACTTGAACGCTAGGAGAGACTGGTTGGCTGATTATGGCCAAGCCCCAACCGATGACCGGATGCAGCAAATAGCGAAGGATGCGTTAGTGGGCCCAAAGCAATCTGACTCTAGGGTAAAGAAAGCTTGGCAAGTCTGGGTGGAAATGGCTGAACTGAACCGTAAGCAGTTCAAGTGGGACTTTGCCTCCTGGTGGAGGTTCGTGCAAGATCGTGCCCTGGAGCTAGACAAGAAGTTTGACCGGGCCAAAGTGTCTAGCTCCACGGAGAAAGGTTTGGCAGCTCGCAAGGACGGAAAGGGAAACCCAATGACGAGTGCTGGCTCTTCAGCAAGGAAGGCAAATGCACTCGTGGGGCCTCTTGCCGCTACCTCCATGTGGGAGGGAAAGTGAGAGGGGTGTGTTTCTTGTGGGACAAACAGGGGGAGTGTAGATGGGCCGACAAATGTAGGTTTGAGCATGACCCCACTAAAGCCAAGAAGATCCCTCCCAAACCGGCAGACACCCCCAAGGGGGAGAAAAGCAAGAAGAGCGAGAAGAGCAAGGGGCCCAAGTGCTTTAACTGCTTCGAAAAGGGGCACATCGCCGGTAAGTGCAGCAAGAAGTGCCGGTTGTGCGGGGGCAAGCACAAGTTGAGCAAGTGCCCGGACAAAAGCCGAAAGGAGAAGGGCGAGGCAGCAAAAGGCTCAAAAGGGGGGAGTGATAGCGATGGCTCCGAGGATGAGGAGCCGGGCGTAGCCTTAGCTCAGATGGTAAGTTCCTAACCGGCAAGTCGAAAGACAAAGCCCTCATGGCTAAACCCAGGGGTGCCAACCTTCCCGAGCCGATCATACCACCGGAGGACGAGAACAGTCTGGAGATCTTGCTTGAGGACGACGCCGACATAGACAAGATGAATGAGGGGCGGTGCCATGGAGTAGCGGAAGGAAAACGCCGGTGCGTAGCCCGGTTGAAGGACCTTGAGTCTCCCTTCAACAGCCTTAGGATTAAGGCAGCCACTCTCATCGATAGCAACTATTGCGTTGCGCATCAGTACCAGCGAGCCAAGCAAGAGAGAGAAAATGCCTTGCGCCGGTGGGCAGCCGACATAGCTCGAAGGGATCATCTACCTCTACTGTCGAGATGGGAGAACGGGGCTTAGAAGCCCAAATCAAAAGTGGGAGTCATCCCCTAATGGCGGAGGCCATTGTGAGACACGAAGCCGCGAAGCGGGGTATCCCGTGGAACCGGTTCCTTTTGCCCATCATCCACTATGCAAAGCCCCGTGAAGCCGGACAGTTTACCGAGTGGATCATTAGCCGACAACCGGTAACATGGGAGGCGTCTGGTGTACCCTCATGGCGGAAGGTACCGCCAACATGAACCTCAGGCCGGTGCCCAAGCGAAGCATATGTACTTCAGAGGTGGAGTATCCCCTTCTCGTGGGGGAGTTGTGCCCCCGCCTGTAGCATCGGTGCCGGTACGTGCCCAGGAGGTGAAGGGTACTCCCCTCCGTCCGGTAGCACCCCCCCTCCGTCCGATATTACCCAACCCCCGTGGAGAGAGTAAAGGTAGACCTAGCGGGGCGAGCGGGCCGTCAGCGGTACCTGCCCCGAAGGTTGAGATTGGTTCAAAGGCCGAGCCGGCTGAAGCTGGTAGTGGTATCATGAGCCAAGACCTGAAATCTTTACTCAAAGCAAAAAGAGAAAAGGTACATGGGGTGAAGGTGAGGCCCGGCCCGGAGGACTACCAACCCGATGGTGTGGCGGACGTGGAAGATGAACCTCCGGAGATGTAGCCCGATGCCGATCCTTCCTCGGAATCCGACGGGAAGGGGAAGCGTGAAGGTGAAGAGTCCCCGGCTAGAGATGGGGACGTGGGTAGAGCTCCGGTAAGGGTGCCGTCCCCCATAGGTCCCGACCGTGCTGATGCAGATCCCGGTGGTGGAGATGCTACCACCGGAGCAATCCGGTGACTACGCCCTCCACCAGCCCAAGCAATACGCGTAGGTCAGTGGGCGCTCGTGCGTTTGGCTTCCTTGAGACGGTCCGAGCCTCCGTGAGTGGGATGCCCTGGTTTGCGCCCCATGCTAAGACGGTACCCCCTGCAGACCGAAAGGTGACTTCCCTGTTACCCCCTACTACTACTAGTACCGGTCCGTCTACGGCCCCCTCAACCTTAGCTGAGCCTGATAGTCCTACCCGACTAGGTACCGGAGAGCGGGAGAGTCGACTCCGAGCCGTGGCGGAGCAGCAAGAGGAGATGCGCCGGTTGCATCGTCCGGCGTTGAGCGGTGAGGAAGAAAAAGATGAAGCCGACTTCCGGAACAGGTGGGGAGAATGGACTAGGTTGTTGTACGACTGGGCGCAGGGGAGCGAGTATCCCATGAACAAGCCTAGATGGCCGAGACATTGGGCCGTAGAAGGAGCAGCAGCAAATAGTGCCGTCGGGTTTCAACCTCGTACTAAGCCGTTCAGAGTCCGAGAAAGGGTGGTAGGCGGTGAGAGCATACTAGAGAAGGAATACGCAAGTTTGCCGGAAGCCGAGGAAGAAGCTGACCCGGTTGACGACCTAGTTCGTTTCATGACCGAACGCGGATGGATGGCTAAGGGGATCCGGCAAGCAGAACAAGCCCTCCTAGGACGGAGTGCGGACAAAGACCACATGTTCGCTTCTGGAGCTACGTTGCACTTTGTGCCGGCCGGAGCTGAACAACGCTTGTTCAACATTCAGCGAGGGATGAAACGGGTAGATACGGTCAATGGGGAGACCACCGTGACTAAGAAGGGCTCATTAGACATGACGACCGTGAACGGAAAGGGGGAAAAGAACAGGTTACATCTAGGTAGTGTGTGGGTTAGCCCCAACATAGATGAAACCTTAGTTTCCGGGCCTCAGTTAGCTAAGGAAGGTTACAGTGTAGTTCTCAACAAGAAGGGAGAGGGATACATCACTAAGGCCCGGATACCGGACATTTCCCCAGAGCTTAAGGCCGGGGTCCTTTACCTGGACGCCAAGGACAAAGTGTGGCGTTTCGTGACGTCCACCGACCAAGAGCTGGCTGCGGATAAGATTGAGGCTAGAGCTTTCTTTGGAAAGGAGATGGCTAAGGTCACGGAGTTGGCTAGTGAACAACTTCATCAGAAGTTCGCAGGGCCCGGAAGCGGCATGCAGCGCCTCATCAGTGAAGCGTACGGGATCAAGATAGTGGGTGACAAAACCCATGAGCAAGCGGTAAAAGAGTGCAAGGAGTGCCCAGCCGCCAAAGGGGGAAAAGTCAACCACCCGGCAAGCAACCAGTTGACACAGGTAGGGAAGTTTGAAGCCGTGGCGTTCGACAAGTCCGGGTGCCTACGCAAACCCCTCTATGGGGGGTTTTGGTATGGCATGGTGGGAATCGAGGCTAACACCGGGTATGCGTTTGGCCTCCTTCTAAAGGATGGCACCGCGGCACCACAAGTGCGCTTCATGCGGGAAATAAACTTCATTGAGACGCAAAGCGGCAAGAAGGTGAAGGAAGTCCGGGTAGACGGGGAGCATATCTCAGCTGACTTCAAGGAGCTGGTCCGGGACACGGGAGTGAGGAAGAGTATCAACACCCTCAACGAACACAACAAGAACGCCTATGCCGAAGTGTCCCAACGTGACTTTTGGCGCAAAGCGCGCCATAACCTGGTTAGGGCTCATCTACCCTATGAGCTCTTGGGATACGCGTGGCAGCACGCTATCCTCTTGCACAACCTTTCCCCGAAACGATCGGTGGTGAGGTCCGGATGTTTGAGCTGATGCCCCGTGAAAGGAAGGTGAATTGGATAGCTTACCTTCATCCTTTTGGGTGTCTATGCCACATGGTCATCGAGGGCAGGTTAGGACATGACGAGAGCCGGACGCACATGACCGCCTGGTTAGGGCTGAGTTTGGAGTACTCCGCACACTTGATCCTGTGTGAAGGTAGGGTGTTCCCATGGCGAAACGTCAAGAACTTTGACGACAACCAGCCGGCCTGGCCCTTGTTGCAACCCCTCTGGGAGAAGAAGGGCCTGAGCTTGGAGCCGTTCAAGGGAGACCCGTTAGTGGAAGACGCCGACCTTGAGCAGCTGTTTGTCCCAAAGCCCCGGGTGGGAGGGACCGATCCCGGTGGAGGCAAGAAGACCCCGGATCAGGGGGAGCTTGACAGCTCTGATTCCGACGGCGAAGTGGAGGAAGCGCCCTCTGAACAGGAAGCCGTGAAAGCCGAGAAAGAGGCCCCCGAGCCCGACCCGGAAACAATAGGGGAGTTGAAGGGAAGGTGGGTTGAGACCCCAGCCACTCAGTGGGGCTGGGCTTGGGCCAAGAAGACCTATGGGGTGGGTTTTCGGGACAAGGTCCGACGAAGTCAGGTGCAAGACGTGAGTGAACCCATATGGGTTAAGAACCAGAAGAAGAACGGACCAGCCCACTGGGTAAAGTTTGAGGATGACGACTCCCCAGACCGTATGTTGGACTCGGAGATCGTCAAGTACCTTGCCGACGGTCCGGAGACCGCACATGCCGCCACGTTCACTAGACCGGTGAGTGAGAAGCAAGCTGATGAGCTAGGGTACTGGGACGACGCCCGAGCCGAAGAGATGGCTACGCTCTGGGAGAAAGGTTGCTTCCGGAGAGTCCGAGCCGACTTAGTAGACAAGAAAGACATTTGTGAAGGCCGGTTCGTTGATGCCACCAAAGAGGCAGGGGGGGAGATCCTGAAGTTCAAAAGCCGATGGACGGCCAAGATTCCATGATACAGGGATGGCATTTTGGGAAACGTGATTTCCAAACCCCGTGTACTCTTACCATCTTGATGCTTTTCGCCCTAACGGTGTTCTTTGGCTAGTCTTGTCCAAGTGGAACGCTGGCACCGCATACACCGAGGCGTCTGCAGCAGAGCAAGGGTAGGGTAGGTTAGGGTAGGGTAGGGTAGTAGGGTAGGGTAGGGTAGGGAAGTAGGGTAGGGTAGGGTAGGGTAGGGTAGGGTAGGGTAGGGTAGGGTATCGCCCCAGTTACATCGTTCCACCATTTGGTTTAGAAGAGCCGGGGTATGTGTGGGAAATGCTTAAAGCCCTCTATGGCCGACCGGATGCGGGCCGCAAATGGTGGCGGTACAAGCTAGTCCCGTTCTTAGAAGGTTTGGGCTATCAGGCTCATGTCGCTTTTCCTTGCTTCTTTTGGCGTTGGCTACCCGGTAAGGACAAACCGGACTTTGTGTTCGTGCACGTCGACGACATGATGGGAGCGTTCAGTGGTAAGGATGTAGAAGCGGAGTTCTCAGCTGCCGGTAAGAAGGCCTTTAGGGTCTTTAAGCAAGAAGCACCGACAGGGGTGGTAGGCTTGAACATCGACGATAAGGAAGACTGTCTGTTAGGCCGTACGATCAAGATCTCTCAGGAGGACTTTATCAAGGAGGCCGTTGAGAAGCTACAGTGCACCGGTCTAGCTACTGCCGATTCGCCGTGGTTGATGCCGGGAGTGCGAGCTGGTAAGCAATCCGTGTTAGAGCAGTTCTCGCCTCAGCATATCGTAGGTGTCCTCCTGTGGACACGCATTGCTCGGCACGAGGTTTTGGGCCCACTAGGGGAGGTAGCCATCCATGCCTCGAAGCCGGAGCTATTCAATTTCCAGGCAGGCCGAGCAAGTAGTGCGGTACCTCAGTGGTACCCGCACCAAGGGTATTCGCTTTTCCAACGCGAGCGGTACCCGCTTATTATCATGGGCCGATTCGAGCTGGAAGGGGACGCCAGAGGATCACCGAGCGCGACTGGCGGGGTTCCATTTCTTTCTTGGCGGTTCTATACTGCCTTTTTCTGTCTCAAACGAAACGTGTCGGTGGCGCTTCCCGCGGACGCAGCTAGGCGTGGGCGCGTGGAGGAGAAGGCGGGGGCCGCGAGCGACAAGCTGGTGGCGGCGGCAGCCGGGAGCGGGGATCCTCAAGTGGCGACGGCTGGCGCGCGTCTGGTGCCTGCGGCCCCTGAAGCCTCCTCGTGCGAGGCTGAAGTATACGCCATGGTGGAAGCATACCAGGGCCAAGATAAAATCATTAACTTTGTACAGGGCATCGCTGGGGGGCGTGTCGCCGACGCGCTGGGGCCGTACGGGTGGGGGCAGCCCCCCATCCTGTACGGCGACAACCAAGGCGCTCTGGATCTTTCTGATACAAATGTGTTTTCTAGGAAGCTCGGGCACGTGGACCTGCGCTGCGCCATCGTGAACCAGAAGGTGGACGCTGGGCTCTGGTCAACGAGAAGGTGGCGTCGGGAGACAACATTGCCGACATCAACACAAAGCCGCAGCGTGGGGAGCCCTACCTTCGACGGGTGCGACCCGTCGCGTTGGACTAGACCTGATCCGGCTCCATCTTTCGATCTATCTGTCTGTCCATCTATGTATACCTTTCCCTCTATCACGGAGTGCGACTCTCCACTGCGGGCGGCGGTTTGGCGTGGCATGAGACTTTCTCCAACGATTGGGACTTCCTACTACGTGGACTTTGGGTAGGACTTTTGTTAGGTTCCCGGTAGTCCGGGGATAGATATTAGAAATTAGGTGACTAGATTGCCGAACTCCACAAGCTGTGGAGACGTAGGCTAGCACCTCTGCTTTCGCTTAGTCTTATTTTGTGCACTGTTGTGCCTGTAGCGCTTTAGTTGATATAGTGCAGCTATATAGCCGAACTCCACTGGAGACGTAGGGTAGCTCACTTTGCGCTTTGCTCATTTTTCTAATCTAGTTGTTAGTAGCACGGTGTGGTTGGACACTGACTCGTAAGGGAGTCTAATTAAGGGGGAGCATTGGACAATTAATTAGATCCTTCCTCCTCAGCTATGTCCATATTGCTATTTTATACGTTAGCAATATTCGTTACGTTAGTAGCCTCCGTATTATTAGTTATTAATACAGTCATTTAGAGTACCTTTTCTGGTACTACTGCCGCCGCCGCCGCCGACTCATATGTAGGTTCTAGTGGTCGTTAGAGCCCCCATCAACTTCAAAGCAGGTAAACTCATTCAATATTCAAGATTTTGAAGTGCTGTTTGCACAGAATTCAATGTTTTTATTGGGAATAGGTAGCCGGAGGTTTAGTTTTTCAGTGTATTAAAGGTATTGCTGTGTTCTAGAGTATGTTCTGAATTTTGACAAACTAATTTTCGACCTATGTTTTCCTAGTTTTTTTTTTGTACCGTACTTCTCTGCAAAAACCCTTAGGCAGGATTACTCAACATAACATGTGAATTCATTTGTGCACTTGTGTGTAAAAATGAGCAGAGTGCATCATGCAAACAGCATTTTTCAGTTAAAAACACCATACTTGCTATGTCCTGAGAAGTGAAAATTGCGGTCGAAAATAAGGGTGAAAAATAGTGAGCTACCCCTTTTTTCTAAAACAAACACTTGTGTCATGCCGGCCCGTGAATTTCTGTGGCAATATTTAACAAGACCATGCCAATTCCCGGAGAGGAAACCAGAAAATTTTCCAAAGAATATTTGAACAGACAGGCCTATCGACATACGTAGCCTTTGAAGTGAAGGCCACACTAAATTTTTTTTATTTGACGGTTGTTGCGGAGTCGAGATTGGTAAAAGTCATGGCTAGAGAGAGGTTTTGTGTTTTTTTTGTGTGTGTTTCTCATGCATACTTTCACGTCCCGTGGCCTTGCACAGTCTTTCCAAACGTTGTGCCCATGCTGTCTGCAAAATGGTGTGTTGTAAACTTATCTGTAGCATGTGTTGTTCTTTCTTCCCTGAAGCCCTTTTTTGCACCTGTCTTGTATCACTCCTATATGTGTTGTGTGTGCTTTTCTGGGAATGTAATGTGCCGAATCTATTCACAATCACATGGTCTTTGTTTTGCACATGTTCAACTACTGCTCCTTTCTTTGTAACCCTGCTGTTGGCGATCTATTCTGGGCTGCAGACAGGCTAAAAAAATCATGGGTGAAATCTTTAGAGATTTTCAATTTTTTTCTGCACTTTCTGTACAAAATGCTTTTATTAAATAGTCTCTTTGATTTCTTTTACTTTCTGTACTTGTTCCGGCCTTGTATTTAAATCAAAAAAAATTCTGAGTGAGGGCCTTATGCCCTATTTTTGCTGATTTTGGCCGGTTTGTTTGCAGGCTTAAGGTTACCTTTTTGTAAAAAAACTTTGACATTTAATTATAAGCATACATAGAAAGATATTATATAAAAATTTATTGAAGAGCATACAGGGAACATATGAAAACTGACTCTGATTTTTGGTCATCACAAGCACCATTTTTTGAGGTGGCAAGGTGGCCAGTTTTTTCCGGTGGGGGGTGTGCAAATTAGTTGGGAAAAAGTGGTGGGCGACGGGAACTCGATTGGTTTGAAGTCAGTTTTTACTATTTTTCAATGATTCTTTCATTAAATTAAATGTTTTTACTTATAGTTTTGAAATGTACAATTTTCATATGATAAAGTTTAACGGATCTATGTTTACTATGCTAACGACCACTCGCACATAGGAGAACTTACATATAGGCTGGTGGCACTAGCTTTTTACAATTACCAGTATTGCCCATATCAGGCCGTTTCGTGGGTCATTTTCTGGAAGTACATCTTTTGTGTGACGTCGTCAGTTAGACTGGCAGGAATTGTTCAGTATTGTAAAATTCTTTTACGTGGGAAGCATTTGGCCGGTAGGAGGGGGACGCCCCGGGTTCCGGTCACCGTTTGCAGAAGTCGCGAGGGTTTTCTCCCAACCGTCGGACCGTTACACTGTGACGTAGAGTGATATAGGTAAAATAGATACAGTAATTGTCCTTGGGGTGGGCCGGTACTGTGACTAAAGTACATTATTAATAAATTGTCCGACCGTGACATTGCATGGTAAGTCAAAGATAGGGGGGGGGGGGGGGAGGGGAGGAGTGTAAATAATCAAGTTCTGAAAGTCGGAAGACTGTTTGTTTACTAACTTGAAGCTGGTATTAATCATGAATTTGAATAACTTCACGTTGAATAACGTTGAATAATATGCAGTGAATAATATTGAAGAATAGACTTGAAATTTAATCATTCTGAAAGTGAAATTTGTTTATTTATTCAAATGAAGTTATCATGTTTGAAGTTCAGTGACTCTGTTGTACGGGTACATATATTAATTCAAGGAAGGACGGTTAAGACCGATATATTATATACACTGATATGAATAGCAAACGTTCTGCCTTCATTATCAAGTTAAAATATGTATTCAAGTAAAAAAGTTATAATAAGTATGAAAAAAATTGATATGAAAAGCAAACGTTCTGCCTTCATTATCAAGTTAAAATATGTATTCAAGTAAAAAAGTTATAAGTATGAAAAAAATTGAAAACTGTAAAAAAAAAATCGATTTTGATTTATTAATATTAAAAAGTTTGATTGTTTGAAAAAATTTAATTTTGGAAAAAAGTTCGACACGAAGTTTCTTGAAAAATCAAACTTAAAAAAAAAAAAAAAAAAAAAAAAAAATCAAACTTTATTTTTCTAAACAACTTTTCATCATCTATTAATAAAAATCCTAGCAAAGTTTTGTAGAGTAATCAATTGTATCAACTTGAGTGTCAACAGTAATATGACTCTAATAAATTGAAGTCCAACCCTATCTTCCTAGACTGAGTGTCTTGCCGTCCCACTGATATTTCCGTACCTCATGCGTCTATCCACACGGGTAGGAACTCTCTGTATTCCAATGTTCAAGTTTCTCTTTAAATTAGCTTTCTATTGTTCTAATCCATATTACAATAAGTAGACTAACTTATACTCAAGTTATTACCGCTAAAACGTGACTGCAATTACTCTAGTAATATGAGCAGGAAAATAAAAGCAAGATATAGCTTTTGCAAATTTAAAAGAAGCTCGATGTGGCATAATAATGCCAAACATCCTGATATTGTATAAATAATTTATTATACTTTCATCGTAAACTTGGCAGTGAAACTGAGCTAATTATTGTGTTTTCCAGCTTCATAATCCCAAAACCGTCCTTTCAGCCAGCATAAATACAGAACCTATCACACAAAAACAACGTATACATAATGCGAGTATGTGATTTCACGTTTCTATGCCTCTTAACGTGCCTCAATTTTGAAGGACGTGTGTCAGTTGTGCATGCTTATCTGTGTGCACGTTGCGGGGCGCGCCCTATGTTCACGGAAAATGTTAAGTACACAAAGAGATGTGTGTGTGTGTGTTGGGGGGGGGGGGGGGGGGGGAGTGACACGAGCGATTATCTTTTCCAACAAGCAAATTATGAACTGGCTGTACCTTCCCCTTTCCACTATGAGCTAAGTCTCCGACTTGCTGTCATGATTCGTCGACAAAGCCGCCCCACCCACGAAGACCCATATACACCATGGCCGAGCCGATGTTAATTGCCCAGAATTCTTTTGATGTCACGTAGGCAATCACGGGATTTTTGACCGCTTCCCCAACTTCTGCCAAAGTGTCAAACACCATGTCCAAGCTTGGCTTTCTTGGACCTGCAACAGCACAGACTCGTGGTGGCAAACATACCACGCAAAACAGAAAGGGCGCAAATCTCTTCATTTTTGTTTCTTTGCCTCGTACCATTTGTTAGTTTCCGGTCTGTTTTCCTTGTTCTTGCCCTAGCTCTATTTGTCTACTTCCTTCTTGCTTCTGCTTTTGCTTTGCTTTTGCTTTTGCTTTTCTTCTTCTTCTTTGAATGGAAATTAGTAGAAACCCGAGAGCTTGGCCAATATCGCTTCCATCCCGGTATCAGATACCACAAACAGGAAGCAAATGCAAACAACAACAACAACAACAACAACAACAACAACAACAACAACAACAACAGCAACAGCAGCAGCAGCAATAATAATAATAATAATAATAATAATAATAATAATAATAATAATAATAATAATAATAATAATAATAATAATAATAGTGTATCTCCTGCCAATTGCTGAGCCAAAAGGCCATGTGCATCCAGTCCTCCATTCCATAAGGAAAGTCTCCACACCAATCGGTGGAATAAAGGAAGTGACGGCATAGAACATTACTCTAGGAGCTTTATACCAATCAGCCCATGGAAAGGACCGATGGCCTATGTACTCCCTGAATAATAATAATAATAATAATAATACTATTTACTATATCTGAGGCGTACTGATGCAGCTAATGGCATATCCTCAACGGACATAAGCCTCCAATACCCTTGTTCGAGGTCCTCCACCCCCCCGTGTCAGTCTCTCGCCTGATGATCGGGGCCACCGATGGAGCTCCTGAGGGCAAGACTGCACTAAGCCGAGGTTATTCCGCAGTCCCAGCAACCTCTTGCAAGACGTCACCGAATGTGCAAGTGCATACACCAAGCGCGGTTGCTAGAGCTGCCTCGAAACCCCACCCATAACAATCTGGTGTCTGCTGGGTCCTGGGCTATCAACCAGCATATGCGGAGTTTAAGATCTTTTACGCGCGCAACGACCCTCCTCCCCAGCATCTACCACCAAAGGGTTATGAGTTGGCGTCACAGTTTAACGTCTTGAGGCCATTGGGCTGGAACTCTGTTTAGCAAGTGTCACGGTTTTTTCATCGGGATTTCCCTCAAATATGTCACAGTCAACACTCCAAGGCAGATTTACTATATCTGAGGCGTACTGATGCAGCTAATGGCATATCCTCAACGGACATAAGCCTCCAATACCCTTGTTCGAGGTCCTCCACCCCCCCGTGTCAGTCTCTCGCCTGATGATCGGGGCCACCGATGGAGCTCCTGAGGGCAAGACTGCACTAAGCCGAGGTTATTCCGCAGTCCCAGTAACCTCTTGCAAGACGTCACCGAATGTGCAAGTGCATACACCAAGCGCGGTTGCTAGAGCTGCCTCGAAACCCCACCCATAACAATCTGGTGTCTGCTGGGTCCTGGGCTATCAACCAGCATATGCGGAGTTTAAGATCTTTTACGCGCGCAACGACCCTCCTCCCCAGCATCTACCACCAAAGGGTTATGAGTTGGCGTCACAGTTTAACGCCTTGAGGCCATTGGGCTGAATAATAATAATAATAATAATAATAATAATAATAATAATAATAATAATAATAAGAGTAATAGTATGTATGTATCGTCTGCCAATTGCTGAGCCAAAAGGCCATGTGCATCCAGTCCTCCATTCCATAAGGAAAGTCTCCACACCAATCGGTGGAATAAAGGAAGTGACGGCATAGAACATTACTCTAGGAGCTTTATACCAATCAGCCCATGGAAAGGGACCGATGGCCTATGTACTCCCTAATAATAATAATAATAATAATGACAATAATAATAGTATTGTTTTGTATTGATCTGTCATGGCCGAGCCCAAGGGCCATGCACCTCCATCCCTCGACCCAACAGTCACAACAGTGAATGCTGGGGAGGGAAGAGTGACTCTGACCATCCCTGAATAGCTACCCGCTCAGCGTGTCAGGTACCTTGCAGGGCAAATGATTGATGTTCCCTATGAGAGAGTTCCACAAGACTGGGTATAAGTCGAATGGAGGTACTCAAGGGGGGTAGCAGACATTTCATGCGGCCTGCCAGCGCATGAGGACGTTTTGTGGTAAGTGTCTGGGACGCCTCAAAACCCGTCACCCCTAGATCGCGGAATGTATATACCCCTTTGATCCCACGTGGTGTATGTCTTATAAAAACAGCACAACGACATAGCCTCGGAACCATTGGGAAGAGGCCCAACCACCTCCTCTTCCCGTGGGGTGACATACTGTGCAACCCTCTATTATTATATATATCGGAACCATTGGGAAGAGGCCCAACCACCTCCTCTTCCCGTGGGGTGACATACTGTGCAACCCTCCATAATAAGAATAGTAGTAATAATAATAATAATAGTGCTTCTCTGTCAATGGCTGATGCAAATCTGCACATGCGCCTCCATCGTCTCACCCGTGAGGGGAGTACGAAGAATTGACGATAGGCTCTAATGACACCCCCGCACGGGCAGTTCCAACACTTCCAGACGGACCGGTATGTTCAATGAAAATACTGGTGGCACCGACGGGAATCGAACTGGCGACAGGGCCCAGATGGTAGAACTTGACCACTGGGCTATCACGGTGTCCAAATAATAATAATAATAATAATAATAATAATAATAATAATAATAATAATAATAATAATAATAATAATAATACTATATCTACTATATCTGAGGCGTACTGATGCAGCTAATGGCATATCCTCAACGGACATAAGCCTCCAATACCCTTGTTCGAGGTCCTCCACCCCCCCGTGTCAGTCTCTCGCCTGATGATCGGGGCCACCGATGGAGCTCCTGAGGGCAAGACTGCACTAAGCCGAGGTTATTCCGCAGTCCCAGCAACCTCTTGCAAGACGTCACCGAATGTGCAAGTGCATACACCAAGCGCGGTTGCTAGAGCTGCCTCGAAACCCCACCCATAACAATCTGGTGTCTGCTGGGTCCTGGGCTATCAACCAGCATATGCGGAGTTTAAGATCTTTTACGCGCGCAACGACCCTCCTCCCCAGCATCTACCACCAAAGGGTTATGAGTTGGCGTCACAGTTTAACGCCTTGAGGCCATTGGGCTGGAACTCTGTTTAGCAAGTGTGACTAGGTTTTTTCATCGGGATTTCCCTCAAATATGTCACAGTCAACACTCCAAGGCAGATTTAATAATAATAATAATAATAATAATAATAATAATAATAATAACAATAATAACAATAATAATAATAATAGTGCTTCTCTGTCAATGGCTGATGCAAATCTGCACATGCGCCTCCATCGTCTCACCCGTGAGGGGAGTACGAAGAATTGACGATAGGCTCTAATGACACCCCCGCACGGGCAGTTCCAACACTCCCAGACAGACCGGTATGTTCAATGAAAATACTGGTGGCACCGACTGGAATCGAACTGGCGACAGGGCCCAGATGGTAGAACTTGACCACTGGGCTATCACGGTGTCCATAATAATAATAATAATAATAATAATAATAATAATAATAATAATAATAATAACAATAATAATAGTGCTTCTCTGTCAATGGCTGATGCATTTCTGCACATGCGCCTCCATCGTCTCACCCGTGAGGGGAGTACGAAGAATTGACGATAGGCTCTAATGACACCCCGCAAGGGCAGTTCCAACACTTCCAGACGGACCGGTATGTTCAATGAAAATACTGGTCCAGACGGACCGGTATGTTCAATGAAAATACTGGTGGCACCGACGAGAATCGAACTGGCGACAGGGCCCAGATGGTAGAACTTGACCACTGGGCTATCACGGTGTCCAACAATAATAATAATAATAATAATAATAATAATAATAATAATAATAATAATAATAATAATAATAATAATAATAATAGTGCTTCTCAGTCAATGGCGAATGCATTTCTGCACATGTGCCTCCATCGTCTCACCCGTGAGGGGAGTACGAAGATTTGACGATAGGCTCTACTGACACCCCCCGCAAGGCAGCTCCAAGCCTTCCAGACAGACCAATACTTTCAAAGAAAATATCCTTTGAAAATATTGGCACCGACGGGAATCGAACTGGCGACAGGTCCCAGATGGTAGACCTTAACCACTGGGCTATCGCGGTGCCACTCATAATAATAATAAAATAATAATAATATAATAATAATAATAATAATAATAATAATAATAATAATAATAATAATAATAATGTATCTCCTGCCAATTGCTGAGCCAAAAGGCCATGTGCATCCAGTCCTCCATTCCATAAGGAAAGTCTCCACACCAATCGGTCGAATAAAGGAAGTGACGGCATAGAACATTACTCTAGGAGCTTTATACCAATCAGCCCATGGAAAGGGACCGAAGGCCTATGTACTCTCTAATAATAATAATAATAATAATAATAATAATAATAATAATAATAATAATAATAGTGTATCTCCTGCCAATTTGCTGAGCCAAAAGGCCATGTGCATCCAGTCCTCCATTCCATAACGAAAGTCTCCACACCAATCGGTGGAATAAAGGAAGTGACGGCATAGAACATTACTCTAGGAGCTTTATACCAATCAGCCCATGGAAAGGACCGATGGCCTATGTACTCCCTAATAATAATAATAATAATAATAATAACAATAATAACAATAATAGTGCTTCTCTGTCAATGGCTGATGCAAATCTGCACATGCGCCTCCATCGTCTCACCCGCCGTGAGGGGAGTACGAAGAATTGACGATAGGCTCTAATGACACCCCCGCACGGGCAGTTCCGACACTTCCAGACGGACCGGTATGTTCAATGAAAATACTGGTGGCACCGACGGGAATCGAACTGGCGACAGGGCCCAGATGGTAGAACTTGACCACTGGGCTATCACGGTGTCCATAATAATAATAATAATAATAATATAATAATAATAATA
>WBZZ01004831.1:22500-32500 GCA_019918135.1 Paulinella micropora | reverse complement strand
AGCACCAACCTCCACTTGGCCTGCCAATGAATAGGTAAGTAAGTAGATAAGTAGGTAAGTAGGTAGGTAAGCAAGTAGGTAAGTAGGTAAGTAGGTAAGTAGGTAAGTAGGGAGGTAAGTAAGTCCATATCCTCTAGCACCAACCTCCACTTGGCCTGCCATTGAATAGGTAAGTAAGTAAGTAGGTAGGTAGGTAGGTAAGTAGGTAAGTAGGTAAGTAGGTAAGAATAAATCAATAAATCAATAAATCAATAAATAAATCAATAAATCAATAAATCAATAAATAAATAAATAAATAAATAAATAAATAAATAAATAAATAAATAAATAAATAAATAAATAAATAAATAAATAAATAAATAAATAAATAAATAAATAAATAAATAAACCAATAAATCAAAAAATCAATAAATCTAGGTAGGTAAGTAAGTAAGTCCACATCCTCTAGCACCAACTTCCACTTAGCCTGCGAATGAGTAGGTAAGTAAGTAGGTCAAGTAGGTATGTAGGTAAGTAAGTAAGTAGGTAAGTAGGTAGGTAGGTAAGTAGGTAAGTAGGTACGTAAGTAAGTAAGTCCATATCCTCTAGCACCAACCTCCAGTTGGCCTGCCAATGAAAAGGTAAGTAAGTAGGTTAAGTAGGTAAGTAGGTAAGTAGGTAGCTAAGTAAGTCCATATCCTCTAGCACCAACCTCCACTTGGCCTGCCCATGAACAGGTAAGTAAGAAGGTAAGTAGGTAAGTAGGTAAGTAGGTTAAGTAGGTAAGTAGGTAAGTAGGTAGGTAAGTAAGTAAGTCCACATCCTCTAGCACCAACCTCCACTTAGCCTGCGAATGAATAGGTAAGTAAGAGGTTAAGTAGGTAAGTAGGTAAGTAAGTAAGTAGGTAGGTAAGTAAGTCCATATCCTCTAGCACCAACCTCCACTTGGCCTGCGAATGAATAGTTAAGTAAGTAGGTTAAGTAGGTAAGTAGGTAAGTAGGTAAGTAGGTAGTAAGTAGGTAGGTAAGTAAGTCCATATCCTCTAGCACCAACCTCCACTTAGCCTGCCAATGAATAGGTAAGCAAGTAGTTTAAGTAGGTAAGTAGGTAAGTAGGTAAGTAGGTTAGTCCACATCCTCTAGCACCAACCTCCACTTGGCCTGCCAATGAATAGGTAAGTAAGTAGGTAAGTAGGTAAGTAGGTAAGTAGGTAAGTAGGTAAGTAGGTACGTAAGTAAGTAAGTCCACATCCTCTAGCACCAACCTCCACTTGGCCTGCCAATGAAAAGGTAAGTAGGTTAAGTAGGTAAGTAGGTAAGTAGGTAAGTAGGTAGGTAAGTAAGTAAGTCCACATCCTCTAGCACCAACCTCAACTTAGCCTGCGAATGAGTAGGTAAGTAAGTAGGTTAAGTAGGTAAGTAGGTAAGTAGGTAAGTAAGTAAGTAAGTCCCCATCCTCTTGGAACAGTAAATGCGTAAGTAAGTAAGTTAGGAAGTTAGGAAGGTAATTAAGGTGAGCAAGTAAGTAAGTAAGTAAGTAACTAAGTGTTGTAAGTAAGTAAGTAAGTAAGTAAGTAAGGTATAGGTAGATAAGTAAGTAAGTAAGTAAGTAAGTAAGCAAGTAAGTAAGTAAGTAAGCAAGTAAGCAAGTAAGTAAGTAAGTAAGTAAGTAAGTAAGTGTTGTAAGTAAGTAAGTAAGTAAGTTGGTAAGTAAGTAGTAAGTAAGGTAAAGGTAGATAAGTAAGTAAGTAAGTAAGTAAATAAGTAAGTAAGTAAGTAAGTAAATAAGTGTTGTAAGTGAGTAAGTAAGTAAGTAAGTAAGTAAGTAAGTAAGTAAATAAGTAAGTAATGTATAGGTAGATAAGTAAGTAAGTAAATAAGTAAGTAAGTAAGTAAATAAGTAAGTAAGTAAGTAAGTAAATAAGTGTTGTAAGTAAGTAAGTAAGTAAGTAAGTAAGTAAGTAAGTAAGTAAGTAAGTGTTGTAAGTAAGTGTTGTAAGTAAGTAAGTAAGTAAGTATGTAAGGTATAGGTAGATAAGTAAGTAAGTAAGTAAGTAAGTAAGTAAGTAAGTAAGTAAGTAAGTAAGTAAGTACGTAAGTAAGTAAGTAAGTAAGTAAGTAAGTAAGTAAGTAAGTAGTAGACTCACCTCTGTAGCCGACTGTTCCTCGAGCAATTGGTTAAGACGTTCATAAGTAAGTAAGTAAGTAAGTAAGTAAGTAAGTAAGTAGTAGACTCACCCCTGTAGCCGACTGTTCCTCGAACCATTGGTTAAGACGTTCATAAGTAAGTAAGTAAGTAAGTAAACAGGTAAGTAAGTAAGTAAGTAAGTAAGTAAGTAAGTAAGTAGTAGACTCACCTCTGTAGCCGACTGTTCCTCGAACCATTGGTTAAGACGTTCATAAGTAAGTAAGTAAGTAAGTAAGTAAGTAAGTAAGTAGTAGACTCACCTCTGTGGCCGACTGTTCCTCGAGCAATTGGTTAAGACGTTCATAAGTAAGTAAGTAAGTAAGGAAGTAAGTAAGTAAGTAAGTAAGTAAGTAAGTAAGTAAGGAAGTAGTAGACTCACCTCTGTAGCCGACTGTTCTTCCAGCATTTGGTTAAGACGTTCTACCAGCTGATCTGTGCGTTCTGTAAGTAGTTTGTGTGTGGCCAGACAGACATCGTTGTCGAAGCGTGCTGAATCCACAGCCCCCTAGCCATGATAGGTAGATGAGTAGGTAAGCAAGTAGGTAAGTAGGTAAGTAGGTACGTAAGTAAGTAAGTCCACATCCTCTAGCACCAACCTCCACTTAGCCTGCGAATGAATAGGTAAGTAGGTAGGTTAAGTAGGTAAGTAGGTAAGTAGGTAAGGTTAAGTAGGTTAAGTAGGTAAGTTTGTGTGTGGTAAGTAGGTAAGTAGGTAAGGTTAAGTAGGATAAGTAGGTAAGGTTAAGTAGGGTAGGTAGGTAAGGTTAAGAAGGTTAGGTAGGCAGACATCGTTGTCGAAGCGTACTGAATCCACAGCGCCCTAGCCATGATAGGTACGTAGGTAGGTAGGTAGGTAGGTAGGTAGGTAGGTAGGAAGGTAGGTAGGAAGGTAGGTAGGAAGGTAGGAAGGAAGGTAGGAAGGTAGGAAGGTAGGTAGGTAGGTAGGTAGGTAGGTAGGAAGGTAGGTAGGTAGGTAGGTAGGTAGGAAGGAAGGTAGGTAGGTAGGTAGGTGTTAACTGTTGACCCATTTCGTGAATGCGTCAGAGCTGAGTGCGGCCTGCCAACCATCTATCTATCTACCTATCTATCTATCTATCTATCTATCTATCTATCTATCTATCTATCTATCTATCTATCTATCTATCTATCTATCTATCTATCTATAGTTAACTGATGACCCATTTGGTGAATGCGTCAGAGCTGAGTGCGGCCTGCCAACCATCTATCTATCTATCTATCTATCTATCTATCTATCTATCTATCTATCTATCTATCTATCTATCTATCTATCTATCTATAGTGTTAACTGATGACCCATTTGGTGAATGCGTCAGAGCTGAGTGCGGCCTGCCAACCATCTATCTATCTATCTATCTATCTATCTATCTATCTATCTATCTATCTATCTATCTATCTATATATATATATATCTAACTATCTATCTATCTATCTATCTATCTATCTATCTTTTCTTCTTGGGCTGACAACCCTGGCTTAAACAAAGAGGCTTGCTTCCCCTAAGTTAAGCCGTAAGTTACAAAAACTACATGCGAAAACCTACCGACGCACCGCTATTCCCTCCGGATTGGCCGCCGTCACCCTCCCAGTGCGTGCTCTGCACCGCCTGAACCCCCTGGAGGAGATTTTGCTCATGTTCACCCTTGCGAAGACCTTTCGGGCCTCCTCGAAAAGAAGAGCCCAAAAGCGCACGTCCATCCGGACTACAAGTCGCAACCCGGCATTATCAACCTGGATTCCACCCACTGTGTTGACGCCGAGACATACTCCCATTTCGTCCATCGGACAAGAAGTGCCCCGAAAGAACCAACCGAAAGAAGAAAACGCCTGGTATTGCCATCAACACCAAGCGAATGGAAAGGCATTGAAGAAGAACTCCAATCCGCACTCCCTCTCATCCTCCCCTCCTCTCTCATCAAACGCTTGTCGTGTGACGAAGCAGTAGCGAAATTTGAAAGATATCTCTACGACTTCATATCACAACGGGTACCTCAAACAAAAACACAAGAACAAACTCATGAACGAAAAAACCGCCACGTAATCCGGCTCCAAACAGAACTCACGCAGAACCGACAACAAAAACTGATCCAAAAGAGACATCTGCGAGATCTCAAAAGGGCAGGTTCAATTCCAGCTGCTGTTGCAACAAGCCTGCAAAAAACTTGGCGAGTATTATTGAAGACCGGTAACCGCCTCCGCCGTCGTCTCAAGGAAGCAACTTTAAGCTCCGCTCAACGACAAGCAAATACACGCTTCCGAAATGACCCTCATAAGTTTGCCAAAAATCTGTTTCATCCCCCCTCAACCCAAACCACTTCCTCCCTATCCAAAGAAAACTGTGACTCCTACTTTCCCAACCTATACAAAGACGCTAATCGTGAACAAACCTACGTGCCCTTACCTGAAATGAATCGCCCACCTCTACCAACTGTCCCCTTTGACCTCAAGCCACCGTCCTTCTTGGAAACCAAAAGATCTGTGTTTGCCAAGCGTAATGGTGCAGCCCCTGGCAGAGATAGTATTAGCTACCTTGTTTACAAGAGACTTCCCACCGCTTTACTTTTCTTACACAAACTCATTGTCAAGTGTTGGACAACTGACGTAGCTAATAGCTGGGCCCAAGCTGCTATTTCCCTCCTTCATAAGGACGGCGATCCACTTCAGGCCTCAAACTATCGTCCGATTGCTCTGACAAGCTGCTCGGGTAAGGTATTTTTCTCTTTGTGGTCAAAACGCCTAGAGAGTTTTTTGCTAGATAACAAGTACTTTGACAGAGCAAAACAAAAAGGTTTCCTCCGTAACGTTGCAGGATGCCCCGAGCACATTGCTACTACAAAAGCTACCATCAGAAATGCAAAAGATCACTATCGCCAACTGGTCATAGCATGGATTGACCTACAAAACGCTTTTGGAAGCGTAAACCACAACTTGATCCAGTTCGCTCTCTGGTGGTACCACGTGCCCCCTATGTTTGCTCGCATAATCTTTTTATACTACGAACTCTTAGTAGCCACAATCGAAGGGAAAGATTGGTCATCAGAACCCTTTGTTTTTGCTGTTGGCGTTTTTCAAGGATGCTGCATTTCTCCTCTCCTTTTCAACATAGTTTTCAACCTACTCCTTGACCTCCTATCATCCTTGACCAAAAACAACGGTTATCATTTCAAGCATAAGACCTCAACAGATGAAGTCATCGTGCACGAAGCTGCTTATGCTGACGACCTCAAACTACACTGCCGATCCCCGAAACACTGTCAATCGTCCATCAACATGATTGACAAATTTCTGTCATGGTCCAGAACAATTGCCGCGAAACCGCCCAAATGCAAAAGCCTTGCTTTCAAATACTGGACTAAAGCCGACGACCATAAGGGTCTCAAACGATTATTGCCGATCTCGTTCCCACCTTTCGACCCCGCCCTTACTATTACTGGCAAACCGATTGACTTCATCGCTGACAAGCCTTTCAAAGACCTCGGATGGATTGTCTACCATGACCTCAGCGAAAACGAACAACGTGCAGCAATCCAAAAGAAGTTCATTCTTTCTATGCAAGCCATCGATAGCTGCTCGATCAATGGCTTTATGAAACTGTGGCTATACCAGCACTACGCTGTCCAGTCACTTGCCTGGCCATTTCTCACTTATGACCTCTGCTTATCTTTCGCCAAAACCCTTGAGAAAATTGCGACCCGCTTCCTCAAAAAATGGGCCAATATCTACAAAAGAGCTCTGGTCTCTTGCCTTTACCGCCCACGCTCGAAATTCGGTCTACAGCTCCAATCCATCGTCTCTTTTTACCAGCGACTTCAAATCAACCGTGCTCAAATGCTGAAGTACTGCCCAGATAAACACCTCTCGTCCATTTATGCGATGAACCTGATGAAACACGAAACATTTCGAACTATCTCCTATGCTCGAAAAGCTTGAGGCACAAGTTGATTTTGAATTCAAACATCGAGGCCAATCCGATCATCTCGGACTTGGCCATGGTCGCTACCCAAAAGAACATTCCATCACAGACCGCAAAGACAGGGTTTTAGAATTAGCTGCTGAGACAATACTTGAGACAACCACAGTGCATGACATGGACAAAGCCATGCAAGGGTGCTTCCTTCGTTTTGAAGACGCATGCCCCTTCGACCTCTCCTGGGCTCGCCTCATCGGAACCCGTAATCCCCGTTTAATCTCTTGGGTCATCAACGCAAGCACAAACTCGGTTATTACCCCCGACCTTAGACGTCTGTGGGGAATCATTCCCAACAACAAGTGTGCCCTCTGTTCTGGTCAAGCACATCTATGCCACATCCTCTCCGGTTGCCATGTTGCCCTCAAACAAGGCCGCTATACCTGGCGTCATGACTCTGTGCTCTGCACTATTGTAGCTCCCCTTCAAAAACACATCGAGAGCCATAACAAACGCTCCCCTATAGACCAAAATGAATCAAAGTCTATGTTTGTGAAAGAGGGCGAGCAGAAGCCTAAGGGACAGTCATTTCATCGACCATCCCTGCTTGACACTGCAAACGATTGGCAACTCCAAACCCAATACACCGGTTCTGAGCAAGCCTTTCCTGTCCACATTTGTGTCACTGACCTCCGCCCCGATATCGTTGTCTGGTCACTGTCTACCAAGATATGTATTCTGATCGAGCTAACGTGCCCGGTCGAGGAAAACATCCTTGACGCACGAGCATACAAGACCAACCGATACAATGAGCTCAAATCTCAAATCGAGGATAACGGATGGACCTGCCACCTTCGACCAATCGAATGCGGGGCTCGCGGCATGGTATCGTTCTCTGTTCATCGATGTTTCCGCGCCTTGGGTTTTTCACATCCCCAATCCAAATCCCTTTGCTTCAAGCTATCCTCCTGCGTAGCTCGTTGCTCTTTTGCGATTTATCGCTCCTGTGCAGTCAAAAATTGGACTAATCTTCCTCTAGTCCGTATTGGTGACTGCATTCCATCATAGCCGTCCAGTGTTGCATAGCCCGGGCTAGGTCCCTGCGGGGGTTTAGGCCTCATACAATGTCATCAATGTAGCTTGCGCAAGCTTACGGTGCTCAAAACACTTGGACTAACGGCTTCCTTTTCTTTCTCTTCTTCCTTATCCTCCCACTCTCCATTCCTAGATTGCCTTTTTCTTCAACGTCCTTCCTCTTCTTTTTCCAGAACACAGTCTACCCGTGATTCCCATCCCGGACACATGCACAGTACACAAATTATTGTTTGATGTGAAACTGCGTTCCTTTGCAAGGACTACATTCCTTTGCGACATCTCATCTATCTATAGTGTTAACTGATGGCCCATTTGGTGAATGCGTCAGAGCTGAGTGCGGCCTGCCAACCATCTATCTATCTATCTATCTATCTATCTATCTATCTATCTATCTATCTATCTATCTATCTATCTATACATCTATCTATCTATCTATCTATCTATCTATCTATCTATCTATATATATCTATCTATCTATCTATCTATCTATCTATCTATCTATCTATCTATACCCATTTGGTGAATGCGTCGGAGCTGAGTGCGGCCGTTGAACCACCGCGTCTCGTGCTCTTTCCCCTGTGTGTGTGTGTGTGTGTGTGTGTGTATTTGTGTGTTTGTGTGTGTATGTGAATATTTTTGTATGCATAAATGTATGTGTCTATGTATATGTGTATGTGTGTGTGTGTATGTATGTATGTATGTATGTATGTATGCATGTATGCATGTATGTATGCATGTATGTTCTCTCCCCACTTTCACGCCACGACGCGCACAACGCACAATACATGAGAAGTTTCCTTTCTTAAATACAATGAACAATGAGTTCAAGCGCTTTGATCTCAGTCAGTATTTGCATCTGCAACCTGTGTTATGGCTCGTTAGAAAGCTCTTGATGAGAGCTTTCAAATGAGCCACTACACAAGCCGCAAAGATAAGAACCGGCTGAGAACGAAACGTTTGAAGTCATTGCTCGTGGTGGTTAAGTACAAGCAACTTCTCATGAACTACCACTTGGATATGGCCAAAATATGAAACGTAAGACGAAAATCCGGCCAGGTTTCCGGGAAATTACCGTAATTACCGAGAAAGTTTCGCTGACATGTAAGATAGAAACTCGGATATGAGCGAAATATGAAACATAAGACGAAAATCCGGCCAGGTTCCCGGAAAGTTACCGCAATTAGCGAGAAAATTTCGCTGACATATACACATGATATGAGCAAAATGTGAAACATGAGACGACAATTCGGTCAGGTTCCCGGGGAATCACCGGCATTGGCGAGAAAACATTTGCTGCATATACACATAGCATACATTATATGCATACCCTGTGTTCTGTAGGTCGGCGATCTGGGCGCATTTCTGTATGTGAGATAGAAACTCGGATATGTGCGAAATATCAAACATGAGACGAAAATGCGGTCAGGTTGCCGGGGAATCACCGCAATTCGCGAGAAAGCTTCGCTGTCCGAAATATGAAACATGAGACGAAAATGCGGCCAGGTTCCCGGGGAATCACCGGAATTTGCGAGAAATTTTCGTGGTCATATAGTATGCACATACACCCTGTTTTGTAGGTCGGCGATTCGGGCGCACTTCTGTAGGTGAGATTAGACACTCGGATATGAGCGAAATATGAAACATGAGACGAAAATGCGTCGGATATGAGCGAAATATGAAACATGAACGAAAATGCGGTCAGGTTCCCGGGGAATCACCTCAATTTGCGAGAAAGTTTCGCTGTCATGATATGAGCGAAATTTGAAACATGAGACGGAATATGCGGTCAGATTTCCGGAAAACCAACGCAATCAGCGAGAAATTTTCGTGGTCATATACACATCGCATACATTGTATGCATACCCTGTATTCTGTAGGTCGGCGATCTGGGAGCACTTCTGTAGGTGAGATAGGAACTCAGGGCGAAGACGACGGAACCAGACGGAGGAGTCGGAGGGGGAGGGTGTGAGAGATGTGGGGAGAGAAGACGAGGAGGGGGAGGAGGAGGAGGAGGAGGAGGAGGAGGAGGAGGAGGAGGAAGCAGAAGTAGAAGTAGTAGTAGTAGAAGAAGAAGAAGAAGAAGAAGAAGAAGAAGAAGAAGAAGAAGAAGAAGAAGAAGAAGAAGAAGAAGAAGAGGAAGAAGAAGAAGAAGAAGAAGAAGAAGAAGAAGAAGAAGAAGAAGAAGATGAAGATGAAGAAGAAGAAGAAGAAGAAGAAGAAGAAGAAGAAGAAGAAGAAGAAGAAGAAGAAGAAGAAGAAGAAGAAGAAGAAGAAGAAATGAAAAAAGGAGGAGAATTAGAAGGTAATACTAATGATGATGATGATAATGATCTCTGTTGTCTTTTTGGTGATGATGACGTTGATGATGACCTTGATGATGATGGTTTTTTTGGTGATGATGATGCTGATGAAGAGCGGGAGGCCTTTCTTGAAGGTGGTGTCGATGATGATGATGATGATGATGGCGGTGATGATAATGGTGATGATGATGATGATGATGATGATGAGGACAAGGAGGAGGAGGAGGAGGAGGAGGAGGAGGAGGAGGAAGAAGAAGAAGAAGAAGAAGAAGAAGAAGAAGAAGAAGAAGAAGAAGAAGAAGCGAGGTAGGTACAGGTAGCAGGACAAGGTACAGGGAACACGGCCTGTATATTACATATATACATCCATACATACATACATACATACATACATACATACATACATACAACATGCGTACATACGTACATACGTACATACATACATAGATACACATACATACATAGATACACATACATACATATTATATGGGAAGAGGGAGGACATACGTAACG
>WBZZ01004831.1:0-2500 GCA_019918135.1 Paulinella micropora | reverse complement strand
GCGTCTTATGTGTGTAAAGGGTATGTATCTTTTGAAAGTAACTCGTGTATGTGTGGCCGATCTATCTATCTATCTATCTATCTATCTATCTATCTATCTATCTATCTATCTATCTATCTATCTATCTCTATCTATCTATCTATCTATCTATCTATCTATCTATGAATCTATCTATATCTATCTATCTATCTATCTATCTATATCTATCTATCTATCCATCTATCTATCTATCTATCTATCTATCTATGTATCTATCTATCTATCGATCTGTCTATCTGTCTATCTATCTATCTATCTATCTATCTATCTATCTATCTGCATGTATGCAACTTGCATAGATAAGTTAGTTGTGAGTATGTATATAACTTATGTATACATTCGACATAGATAGGTAGAACATAAATAGATAGAACATAGATAGATATAACAGAGATAGATAGACAAAGATAAATTAGACTGAAATAGATTAGACTTAGATAGATTAGACATAGATAGATTAGACATAGATAGATTAGACATAGATAGATTAGACATAGATAGATTAGACATAGATAGATAGACATAGATAGATAGAACATAGATAGATTAGATATAGATAGATAGACATAGATAGATAGACATAGATAGATTAGACATAGATAGATAGACATAGATAGATTAGACATAGATAGATTAGACATAGATAGATTAGACATAGTTAGATAGACATAGATAGATAGAACATAGATAGACATAGATAGATTAGACATAGATAGATAAGACATAGATAGATAAGACATAGATAGAAAAATAATAGACATAGATAGATTAGAAAAAAAAAAAAAAAAAAAACATAGATAGATTAGACATAGATAGATTAGACATAGATAGATTAGACATAGATAGATTAGACATAGATAGATTAGACATAGATAGATTAGACATAGATAGATTAGACATAGATAGATTAGACATAGATAGATTAGACATAGATAGATTAGACATAGATAGATTAGACATAGATAGATTAGACATAGATAGATTAGACATAGATAGATTAGACATAGATAGATAGACATAGATAGATAGACGTAGATAGATTAGTCATAGATAGATAGAACATAGATAGATTAGACATAGATAGATTAGACATAGATAGATAGACATAGATAGATTAGACATAGATAGATTAGACATAGATAGATTAGACATAAATAGATTAGACATAGATAGATTAGACATAGATAGAGATAGATTAGACATAGATAGAGATAGATTAGACATAGATAGAGATAGATTAGACATAGATAGATGGAACATAGATAGATTAGACATAGATAGATAGACATAGATAGATAAGACATAGATAGAGTAGACATAGATAGATTAGACATAGATAGATTAGACATAGATAGATAGACATAGATAGATAGACATAGATAGATAGACATAGATAGTCAGAGATAGTTAGACATAGATAGATAGACATAGATAGATAGACATAGATAGATAGACATAGATAGATGGACATAGACAGATAGACATGGATAGATTAGACATAGATAGATTAGACATAGATAGACATAGATAGATTAGACATAGATAGATAGACATATATAGATAGACATAGATAGATTAGACATAGATAGATTAGACATAGATAGATAGACATAGATAGATTAGACATAGATAGATTAGACATAGATAGCAAGACATAGATAGATTAGATATAGATAGATTAGACATAGATAGAACATAGATAGATAGACATAGATAGATAGACGTAGATAGATTAGACATAGATAGATTAGACATAGATAGATTAGACATAGATAGATTCGACATAGATAGATAGACATAGATAGATTAGACATAGATAGATTAGACATAGATAGATTAGACATAGAATAGATTAGACAAATAGATAGATTAGACATAGATAGATTAGACATAGATAGATAGTAGACATAGATAGATAATTAGAACATAGATAAGATATTAGACATAGATAGATTAGACATAGATAGATTAGACATAGATAGATAGACATAGATAGATAGAAATAGATAGACAGAGATAGATTAGACATAGATAGATTAGACATAGATAGATTAGACATAGATAGATAGACATTAGATAGATTAGACATTAAATAGATTAGACATTAGATTAGAATTAGACAGATAAGACAGATAATAGACGATAGCAATAGAAGATAGATTAGACATAGATATGAGCAAAAAAGACATAGATAGATTAGATATAGATAGATATAGACATAGATAGATACATAGATTAGATAGAACATAGTATTAGATAGAAGACAGTAGAATAGATTAGACATAGATAGATTAGACATAGATAGATTAGACATATATAGATTAGACATAGATAGATTAGACATTGATAGATAGACATAGATAGATAGACATAGATAGATTAGACATAGATAGATTAAGACATAAGATAGATTAAGACATAGATAGATTTAGACATAGATAGATTAGACATAGAATAGATT
>WBZZ01004830.1:65000-72694 GCA_019918135.1 Paulinella micropora | reverse complement strand
AAAGTTAGATATTTTATCACAGTGCTCGCACCATTAAATGTTTTACTTCCTGTTATGGTTTGGTCTCCTGTTAGTTTTACATTTTGCCCGTCCAATGTGTCCGCATACCCTTTTGTCGCTCCGTCCGTCGCTAATGTTGGAGTTCCAAGGTTGGCTATTTTTGCTACTATTACAATCTAGCCCCGAAGCATTTACCCAACCGACTATCGCTCCATCAATAATGAAACTTATTTTTTTCGCATTTATTTCAAAGTTATAATCCACGCCCGTGCCCATATCAAGGCATCCGATAGTTCCTATATTGGCTGTGGAGTTAAAAACCACGAATGTTCCTTTTGTTGTTGCATTCGTTGAATTTCCAGTTATTTCAAGGGCACTGCTAAATGTCTTGATTCCTGCTATTGTTTGGTTTCCTGTTAATTTCACATTTTGTGCGTCTTTTGTATCTACATAACTTTTGTTTGCTCCGTCCGTTGTTGCTGATGGTGTGGCTAAGTTTGTTATTTTGTTGTTATTCAAAGATAGTGTAGTGCCAGTTGCGGTTATAATTAAAGTATTACCTGAATGTAACTCTACATACGAACCAGTTATTTGTATCGGATATCAAGTCGCTGTTGCTGTTTTTTGTGCTGCAATCATTCCTATTTTTGTATCAAAGGCTATGCCGATGCCGTCAAAAGTAGTAGGATTGGACGAACCACTTACTTCTAAAGTTGATGTAAATTTTTTATTCCCCGCTATGGTTTGGTCTCCTGTTAGTTTAACCACCGAAGTATCAGAGTAGAAACATCCACACCATCAACCAAATTCACATTTGTTATGCTTTGGCTTTTCATATCAATACCCGCACTCGCATTTATTACATTGCTGAATGTTTTTGTCCCTGCTATTGTTTGGTTTCCTGTTAGTTTAACCACCGAAGTATCAAGAACAGAAACATCAACACCATCAACATTACCAACATTTGTAATCGCAAATCCTCCCATATTTAAACTGCCCGTCATAGCCGTTGTGCCGTCCTTTGCCAGTTTCGTATCAGTATATGCTTTTGTTGAAGCATCGCCGTCATAGAATGGTGCTGGAAGTCCGCTGATTGCTGTCGTGCTGTTAAAATTAAAAACATTGCCAGTCAATGTTATTCCACCCCCTGTTGTTGGGGCGAAGACTATGGACGAGCCGACAATATTCAGTGGATAACCCGTCGCTCCATCTGATTCCGCCGAATAAATCGCACCTATATTATTGTTGTAGTTGAAGAACAACCTCCCTGTGTTAAATGGATTTGAGTCTTTTATACCCAAATAAGTAGTAAATATTTTGTTTCCTGTTATGGTTTGGTTGCCTGTTAGTTTAACCACAGCACTATCAAGAGCGGAAACATCAACACCATCAACATTACCAACATTTGCTATGTTAAAACCTCCCATATTTAAATCTCCAAACATCATAGCGAGCCCATCCAATCTTAGATAAGGCGATGTCGTATTTCTCCATTGCCCTGTGCTATACATAAGCAATTGATTGCTGTTGGGTGTGCCCGTTATGACTACATCCGTTAATTTATCTAATTCAAAGTCGCTTATATAACTTGAAGTTAATGTAGCAAATGAAGTATTGCCTAACCCATCTGTTTTTAATATTTGATTAGCCGTGCCGTCCGCTATTGGTAAATCGTATTCGTTATTAATTGACACATATCCGCTGTCAGATATCAACAAAGAAGAGTTATTATTTCGCGACGATATTGTTATGTCGTCAGTCCTTGCTTGTATTGAGTTTGCTTCAATATGATCACCATATAATACACCATCAACTTCTAAATCCTCGTCTATTATCACAGAGCCGTAATAGTGATATGCCCACGGATTGCCTAAATGATTCATATTTTAATTCTATTATTTTATATCCAATCTTATAATATAAGATATATATATATATATTTGGTCTTTAAAAAATGAATATATTTGGACGATCACAGGAACAGCAGTCTATTGATACTAAAACTATTGCCGTCACTGCTACCCCGACATTAACAAGAAACATTCAAAATGCGTATGTTGGTCTTGATCTTAGATCGTGGATGGAAAGTTCAACATTCACTACTCTTTGCACGGGCGGTTATGGTAGCAAAACAATATCAAATCTGGGATATGGTTATTTCATTAAAGTTGCTTTTCGCGGGTCTTTGAATTTGCCTGCCCCGACTGGAATAGGAACCTTTCAGTTCTGGTTTCATAAAACGGATGGAACCAATGTTGATGACTTTTACAGCGAAGTGCTAAATTATACAACCGCCATTGAGTATAAGTCTTTTGATTGTGTATGGCTAATTCAAAGATATGGAGTCCAAATGAAAATGATATGGTTAATGACTTGTCCAAATCCCGCGGATACCACCAATAATAGAACAATACGAATTTCTGGAAATACGACTAATGAGGTTTTATTGACATATGCGACAGATGCTCCAATAACATTGGAAGTATATTATAAAACGGCATCTGCTGATTATGTATCTTTTAAACCATCATATTTTAATATTGATGTGATGAGAGACATAGCCCTAACCGCCACTTACACATGAAACCTGTCATACATATCTTTTAGTGTCGTGAGTTTGCCCTCGTGTTGAGATAAAACATCGCGGAAAAATGTCTTATAATCTAACTTACCATATTTAAGAATGGGGCGTTGGTCTGGTGGTATGTGTGCGTATCTACTCTCGTGCCATTTCTTCATATCCTCCTGTAATATGGTGCGGTCTTCAACTTTCATATACAAGAAATTAAACGGGTCTTTTGATACTTTCAAATGTGCCGTTATTATTTCATAGCAACTATACCCGCTCTCGGGCGGATTCCGCTTTGCTTTAATCGGTGTTTTCTTTTCCCTAACTGGCGCAGGTTCCTCTTTTGCTTCTAAAACTTGCATTTCTTTTTTCGCCAATTCTTCTCCTACGTTGGCCTTGATTTCAGTAATACCAGTTTCCTTCAAATCACTTTCTTTAAAAGGCGTAAATTCTTCTGGTTCGTCATTAAAAACTACCTTCTTCAATGTATCAACGGAGGGCAATACAACTTCAACATTATCACTCTGCGGGGGTTGTTCGGGTCGGTATTTTTCGTAAAATGCGACAATTTCAGGTTTGAGCGATTTGCTTGTTGGCAGTTTTATGTCGCTACTTAAATGAGTCCATTTTTCTATTTGACTTAGATAACCTCCCTTGGTTGATGGCATGTTATATATAAGCAAAAAAAAAATCCGTTTTTTATATTGTTTATTCATCGTCATCGTCATCGTCATCGTCAAAAGCCCATTCATTATCACCATAAATGACCTTCCATTGATTTTTACACTCTTCTAATGTTGGTAAATCTACGTATCTAACTCGCGCGCCTGCTTCCATCGTTTTCTTCTTTTCTACCATACTTGGCATCAGTTTTCTAAGACTAGTCCAGAAACTGACTCGCGAAGTGTGCGGGTCATTCGCATTTGCTTTATACAATCATACAATTCTTCTTTTGAAACTTCTTCACCAAAACGAATTCTTGGAAATTGGTTTGTAATATATCCCAAGTTCAAGCAATCCAACCACCACTTTCTCAACTTTGAAAGAGATGTCACTTTTTGTTCTCGTAGCTCCTTCGTAATGATTGTTTCGCGGTCGTTAAACTCACTAAGGTCTCGTTCAAGAAGAAAATTCGCCAGTCGTTGCCTGTCAATAGATCTAATATCCGCAATCACTTTTCTCTTTTCGTCTGATTTCATGAGTGCCAGTTCGTCAGACACTTCAAGGACGAGCCATCGTTGCTCAGTGGTTCACGCTGGCACTACCCATTCTTCGTTCGAAGCAAGGACTAGAAATAACATATTTTCTAGTGTTAGATTTTGTAAATATTTTTGTTTAAGAGTGAGCGTGTTTTCTGATACGAGTTTCTTAATTGTTCCCGCTCGTTCTTTATCACCACCCCATACCATTTCGTCCATAAATACTACGATTGCTTTTGCGAGTTGCGCATTGAAATCGCCTAATATTTCTCGAACATCGGACGGCTGGAAGTAATAATCGGCACCAATTATGTCTTTGAATATTTCAAGAATAATACCCTTACCTGCTCGTTCAGTGCTTGTCAAAACTAATGATAAGTGTAGTTTTTGCCACGGCTTTTGGTAAATGCTCGCAAACATATCAAGCACCTTTTTATATATGTCCTGACTTCCCCCGCACCATCTGTTTAGGATGTGTTGAAAGAATGCTTCATTTTTTTCTTCTTCTGCCGTGAAGGATTTCACGTCTCCTAATGTGTCCGCTGTGATTTCAAAACCCTTAAACAAGTTATAAAATCCTTGTTTGTCGTTATCAAAGTATGCCTTGGGGTCAAAGATTACGTCATTTACTTCGCGTCTTCTCGGGTGTGTAGTCCATATTTTATACAAATCAACGACATTCAATTTGGCGGGGGTTTTACCTAGTGCTATCCAGTCCTCCTTTGATAGATTGGTCTTTACTCTTTTGTTTTTGAAGAATGATTCCATTGCTGATTCCGTCTTGTAGCGAAATACCTTCTTGCCTTTGGAATCAACGTATTCTTCAATTATAGTCGGCTTTGCCAAGTTAGCAAAAGTGTATGATTCATTCATCCATGCCAAAGCAGTATCTATCAACTCTTTGAATTTTTCTACGCTATTACATTCGCTGGCGAGTCGGCGCAGGTCATCAATCGTGTTGATATTACGGACGATAGGGGGCGATAATTCGTGAATTTTCATACCTTTGCCTTCGCAAGTGCTATCGTGGCAGTAAAAATACAGCCCGTCTCTTCTCCATACTACATAGCAATTGTCGCTTTTATTTTCTTCCCCGTTTATAATACATACTCGTGTCCCTATGGCTTTTAAAACAAACATTCTCTGCTTTATTTCAACAATTTCTACATTTGGTATTTTGCTGAGTATAATTTCGCGTATTTCGTCCAACGTAATATGTTGATATCGCTTCAAAGTTGTATATTCGGGAATTTTGACATCGTAAAATGTATTGTCATCGGGGCGCATAATCAGATAATCGTCAATTTCTACATCTTGTAGCATTTTCAAAGTGTTTGTTTTTGGGGTATATGAATACGGAAGCAAAACGCGGTCGCTATCCTCTTTATGAGAGTAGATAGTGCGAAAAGCCCTGTTTTTGTTATAGACGGAAATATCAAGTATGGTTTGCAACTCAATATTCTTGTCGGCTCGTTCAAACGTGAAGCAAAGGTCGGGATAATCTTTTTCAATCACCACTTCCACATACTTCCAAAACTCTTTTTGTGTTTCGCAATTTTTGAATACCAAGCCATTATCGTAAGAAAAATGGCACGACATTTTACCATTCTTGCTCGCGTCCAAGTATTTGGCTTTTTTGGGATTATACTTCAAACCCATATTAGCAAATACGTTTTCCATAAGTGTGTTCCACCGCTCATACATTTTTTCGCGTGAGATTGATAATTCATCGCCATCAATGTCGGCAAACATTCGTTGGGGTTTGTTTTCATTAATACTTCATAGTATTGCTTTTGGTCATCGGGCGTTTTTTCAATAAAACAATTCAATGAAATCCTCTTGAGATGGCATAGTGGTTATTTGTTTATTCCCCCACTTGATAAGAACCGCATCTTGTGTTTTATCTCTCAGTGATTCTTCTTCTTTCCAATACCATTGTCCATTGGTCAGTGTCGGTGCGGTCATGTTATATAGTCGCTGGGATTTTTTTATAAAAATAAATTAATTATTCTATATATCCGTATATCCTAATATTTTTAATATCGTTATGACAAAAAAACAACTTGTTTCTTTTCTTACTTATTCAAGCACCCGCATTCGATAAATCCTTGAATTGTCCGCAAAGTTCGCAATGCTTCAATCTATTTATTAAGCATGCTTTGTGATAATACTTGTCCCTGTTCGGATACTTTTCTACAATCTTTTTTTGGAATTGCCCTATTGCTATCGCAATAACAACAAAATTTGATATTCGGGTTGTCAAGGGTGCGGATAAGCAATGACAGGTCTTCGTTCATTTTATCGTTCTTAAATCGCTTGATACATTCAGAGCCTAGCACCATTTCGCTCCCGTTTTTTTACATTTTTTACAATGTAATTCTTTGTGATCTCGTGTGAGCAACAACAATATTGTTCTTCTCCTTTTTCTATACTTTCCATAAGTTTCCAGTCGGCCGTGTTCCACTTTCCATCGGGTGATAGAAATGAAACGGCATTGACTAGATTTAGAAAATAACTTCTATTCACGTAATCCAAATGGAGTTGTAAGTCTTCATATGTCCAATACGATCGGCGGCGAGAGGTGTCCATGGTTTACATAATAGTGTATATACTTTTATTGAAAAAAAAATTATATATTGTTTAACATACTATTGCGAAAAGCCCTTAATTCAAGTAATTCCGCTTTTTGTTTTTCGTATTTCTCCTTCCGCAATAATTTTATTCTCTCTTGATTCTTATAATAGTATGCCTTCGCATTTTCCCTATTCTTATCAGGATGAGCCTTCAAAAATGCTTTCGCCCTTTTCCTTCTCCGTTGAACGATTTCTTCCTTGGTGAATTGAGGTGTCCTTGGCATTATGTCTCTTATATATATAATTATATTGTTTTAATGATTTTAAATAGAAAATCCACCCCGCGCTAGAAACACGGAAATTGTCGTTTGGCGACTTGGACGGCTGAGAGTGGTATTAAGCAACCGAGGGAGATAAATTCGTCTTAGCATTAAAACTAAACATTCGACAATCTTGGGGGTATCCCTTTTTCCGAAATTTTCCATGAAGTATATGGACTTTTTTGAAAACGTGTGGAAATGAAAGGAAATCAATTCACTGATTGCAGAACATATAAAAATAATATTAAAACATGTTTTTATTAATTGTAATACACTTTAACTTCATCTTTAGAGGTGGGCAGGTACCGGTCCGACACGGTAATCTTTCTCCTTTTTCATAGTCCCGGCTACTATGAATCTATGATGATAACAATGCCCAACATGCAGAATTTGCTTTTAATTTTGTTTATCTTTGTTTACATTAAGCATTTTACTTTATCATGATAATAAACATTGCTTTTACCTACAATAAATTCCCCCCGGGGGGGGGGGGGAGGGGGGAACGGGGGAGGAAGAGAAGTGCGATGTCGCCACGCAAAATACATAGATTCTACAACAAAATTTCTTTAATTACCTAAAAAAAAAATAAATCTAACTCCGTAATATCATACTAACTAAATTAGAAGTTTGTTTAACTCTTGCACGCGACAAACGTTCTTAATCCCGCTTTCGACCATAACAAACCTGCCAGTGCAAAAAATTACGATTAATACTACACTACTACAAAGAAAAAAAACACAAAACAAATTCAAACATCTTTCAGATAAAGGAGAAAAGTGAAAGCTATGCAAACTACCTGGTGCGTGCATTTGAAGTTAGCGCCGAGTCAGCGCAAGCGATGCTAAAACAAACTCCCATGCGTTAGGTGAGCTGGGAGCGGTGAGACCGGTGAGCGATGAAGAATATCATAAACTTCGTTCCAATCTTCTTCCGTCCTCTCTGACGGCTTTACGAGAGCTTCCGACATTCTGCGAAAGGTGATTTCTGGGGATCCACGAAATCCCCAGTTCGTAGGTTTTTGGGTATTTGGGGG
>WBZZ01004830.1:57500-60000 GCA_019918135.1 Paulinella micropora | reverse complement strand
TCAGTTTTTTTGGCCTGCCCGAAGAGCGAGGCTCAGTCGGGCCCTTTTTTTGATTCTTCTTCTAACGTTTCAGGCGAGCATGCAGTAAATATGCAAAATAAAGAAAAGGAAGATGCCAAAAAAAACAAAAACAAAAACAAAAAAAAAAAACAAAAAAAAAAAGATGGAGCTGGTGGAGAAAAAGAATAATAACATGTATATGAAGAAGAAAAAGAAAAATGGAAGAAGAAGAGGAAGAAGAAGAAGAAGAAGAAGAAGAAGAAGAAGAAGAAATGACCTTGTTTGCTTCGTACAGAAGCAAAAGCTCCCGCTTCCGCCAGTTGCAAATCATAGGCGGGTTCGTGGGGTTACCGACGTAGAGGAGCCACGCGGGCTTCACCTGCTTCTCGAAGTCCATCGGCGACGGATCAAGCATGCAAGAGTATTTAAGGTTAAAACCAAAAAAACCCATGAGCTGATATTGGATTTCGTCAGCCTTGCCATCGCCGTCAGTGTCGACCTCGCGCGCAGCAAAAATGAAGCGCTTCGATCCTGCAACATCCAAGTATAAAAAATATGTGCAGCTTGTGAATTTTGAAAAACATACAGTACCTCGATTGACTTGCGCAGGAGTCTTCTTGCGCCAACCAATGGGAAAGACAATGAAGAGCCTGCAAATAAAAAATAAACAATCAGTTTATAAAAATCTTTCATACCTATAGGGAAAAAGACCCGGGAGCACAAGGTGAAGTTTCACCCTCACATGTCTCCACTTGCGTGGACGCCTTCAGTTCGAAATTGTTGTACTTTGTAAGTGCAACGTCGAGCGCGAGCGCCCCCTCCCGATGTTTGTTGTCCTCGGATGTGAACTTAAAGAGCAAGCTAATTAAAGCAGCAGCAAAAGAGGAATAATAATAATAATAATTAAAAGAGAGTTTAAATAAAAAAAATGGCAGCGCTTCCCGTTAGAAGAAATATACTCGAAAAAAAAAACAGGGAAAGGCTCACTGATAACTGATAGAAGGCCACACACACTAGCTAACTATACTAAAGCTAAGTATCTATACTCCCCTCTCTAAACTATGCTATCGAATAATAATAATAACAATATAATAATAATAATAATAATAATAATAATAATAATAATAATAATAATAATAATAATATGTATCGTCTGCCAATTGCTGAGCCAAAAGGCCATGTGCATCCAGTCCTCCATTCCATAAGGAAAGTCTCCACACCAATCGGTGGAATAAAGGAAGTGACGGCATAGAACATTAATCTAGGAGCTTTATACCAATCAGCCCATGGAAAGGGACCGATGGCCTATGTACTCCCTAAATAATAATAATAATACTATATCTGAGGCGTACTGATGCAGCTAATGGCATATCCTCAACGGACATAAGCCTCCAATACCCTTTTTCGAGGTCCTCCACCCCCCCGTGTCAGTCTCTCGCCTGATGATCGGGGCCACCGATGGAGCTCCTGAGGGCAAGACTGCACTAAGCCGAGGTTATTCCGCAGTCCCAGCAACCTCTTGCAAGACGTCACCGAATGTGCAAGTGCATACACCAAGCGCGGTTGCTAGAGCTGCCTCGAAACCCCACCCATAACAATCTGGTGTCTGCTGGGTCCTGGGCTATCAACCAGCATATGCGGAGTTTAAGATCTTTTACGCGCGCAACAACCCTCCTCCCCAGCATCTACCACCAAAGGGTTATGAGTTGGCGTCACAGTTTAACACCTTGAGGCCATTGGGCTGAATAATAATAATAATAATAATAATAATAATAATAATAATAATAATAATAATAATAATAATAATAATAATAATAATAATAATAATAATAATAATAATAATAATAATAATAGTGCTTCTCTGTCAATGGCTGATGCAAATCTGCACATGCGCCTCCATCGTCTCACCCGTGAGGAGAGTACGAAGAATTGACGATAGGCTCTAATGACACCCCCGCAAGGGCAGTTCCAACACTTCCAGACGGACCGGTATGTTCAATGAAAATACTGGTGGCACCGACGGGAATCGAACTGGCGACAGGGCCCAGATGGTAGAACTTGACCACTGGGCTATCACGGTGTCCATAATAATAATAATAATAATAATAATAATAATAATAATAATAATAATAATAATAATAATAATAATAATAATAATAATAATAATAATAATAATAATAATAATAATAATAATAATAATAATAATAATAATAGTGCTTCTCAGTCAATGGCGAATGCATTTCTGCACATGTGCCTCCATCGTCTCACCCGCGAGGGGAGTACGAAGATTTGACTATAGGCTCTACTGACATCCCCGCAAGGCAGCTCCAAGCCTTCCAGACAGACCAATACTTTCAAAGAAAATATCCTTTGAAAATACTGGCACCGACGGGAATCGAACTGGCGACAGGTCCCAGATGATAGACCTTAACCACTGGGCTATCGCGGTGCCACATAATAATAATATAATAATAATAATAATAATAATAATAATAATAAT
>WBZZ01004830.1:0-55000 GCA_019918135.1 Paulinella micropora | reverse complement strand
AAAAATTTGTGAAAAGCGACCGGCATGATTTTGCATTTCCTTCCTACGTACTCTCAACTCATGTCATCCCTTGCATGTTTCTGCTATAACGTGTTTGTTGAAGCTATAAATGTCATTTCCTAACATTGCACGACCCAGCTTAATCTATTTTTCATAAACCAGCAATTCGATGAAACTCGTTTTTGGATTGCTGTTTTGCAAACTTTTGTGCAGAGATTTTATTGAGAACATGACATTTCGAGAAAATGTAACAGCATTCCCGCTCTTTTCCCAGCTCAGAATGAGCGGGAATGCTATTCTTTTCTTCTGTACACAACAATCTATGGAAAAAACTCTGCACAAAAGTTTGTGAAAACCGACCGGCATGATTTTGCATTTCCTTCCTAGTACGTACTCTCAACTCATGTCATCCCTTGCATGTTTCTGCTGCAACGTGTTTGTTGAAGCTATAAATGTCATTTCCTAACATTGCACGACCCAGCTTAATCTATTTTTCACAAACCAGCAATTCGATGAAACTCGTTTTTGGATTGCTGTTTTGCAAACTTTTGTGCAGAGATTTTATTGAGAGCATGACATTTCGAGAAGATGTAACAGCATTCCCGCTCTTTTCCCAGCTCAGAATGAGCGGGAATGCTATTCTTTTCTTCTGTACACAACAATCTGTGGAAAAAACTCTGCACAAAAGTTTGTGAAACTGACCGGCATGATTTTGCATTTCCTCTTCAATATATTATTATTGTTATTATTATTATTATTATTATTATTATTATTATTATTATTATTATTATTATTATTATTATTATTATTATTATTATTGTTGCTTGGAGCTGCCTTGCGGGGGTGTCAGTAGAGCCTATCGTCAAATCTTCGTACTCCCCTCACGGGTGAGACGATGGAGGCACATGTGCAGAAATGCATTCGCCATTGACTGAGAAGCACTATTATTATTATTATTATTATTATTATTATTATTATTATTATTATTATTATTATTATTATTATTATTATTATTATTGAGTCTTTGGAGCGGAGCCGCGTCACCGAACGGCCCCGTGCTACCAATGGAGGCACATGTCCGACAGGATCAAAGGCCAATTGACTGATAAATCTATTATTATTATTATTATTGTTATTATTATTATTATTATTATTATTATTATTATTATTATTATTATTATTATTATTATTATATAGCATAGTTTAAAGAGGGGAGTATAGATACTAGCTTTAGTATAACTAGCTAGTGTGTGTGGCCTTCTATCAGTGAGCCTTTCTCTGTCCTTTTTTTTTTTAGTGATTCCCTCTAACGGGAAGCGCTGCCATTTTTTTCATGTGTATTTCAAACTTTAGGTATGCCATGCTGAGGGCTAGCAAGGCGCCGATATATGTGGCACACCGTGGTGGTGGCTACGGAGTCTTTGCTGATAAATACCTTCCTCCTTCTTTTCAGCTTGGGCTCCTCGAACCAGGAGGAAAGTCTTTGCGTGCTGCAGATCATGCTGCATTTTCTGATCATTTCACTATGAAAATTGGGAGTTCCCTGCAAACAGGGATGCATCCAATTAAATTCATTAACGAATCGAGCAGGAATGCAATGCATCTCATCAACTCTTCATCGCAAGGGTTCAACAAGCTCGACGATGACACTTGCCGACCGAACGTGAAGGTAAATTATGTTAGTTGTTACATACATCCATGCAATGTAAGTTTTTGTTACGTGTGTTGTATTTTTTCTATAAATATTGTTGTAAATAATGTCAGGTCAGCAAGGGTACTCCTATTGTGACTGTCACCACCGCAATATCGAAAGATCAAGAGATTTTGCTCAGCTATGCACCTAATCCAGACCTAGAGATAGCTACGCTGCCAAGCGATGCACATCCGGTCTGGTTGAAAGAGGCTGCCAAGGAAGGAGCTAAAATCCCAGTTTTCCTGTTCGAGACTGACATTGGTCATGTATGTTTCATCGTTCCTGAGAAAGAACATCCGCTTCCACTTAAGTCAATTTCCTTGCTTCATGAAGCAAAGGTTGAACTTTTAGCGTCGGTCAGCAGTATTGACTTAAGTGGAAGCGGATGCGTCGTGCTTTGGCTACTAAATACCTAGGGCCGGATGAGCGAGCACATGTGGAGGAAATGTTAGCAGGTGGAAATTTGACCAGAGTAGAGGTGGATGGAGATTACTTCGAAGGCGGCCTGCCCGGCCGTCCTGCTCATATGTCCTGTGTCGATGCAAAAGGCAAGGAATGGAGAGCAGAATTTCGATTGATCGACGAGCTACCTGTAAATTGGATGGAGTTGCCTCAAGAACGACAGGAGAAAATGAACGCACTTACGCGTTTGACCGATGAAGAGCTGCTGTCCTTACCACGCACTTATTTTGTTAATGAAGGACGTCCTCCAGCTCACCCGAGATGGCGTGGTGCAAGACAGCTTACTAGCGAAGAAAAGCAGGAGCAGGATTTAGCATTTGGAAATGCTTCTGAGCCTTGGCGGAAAATTCTCAC
This sequence comes from Paulinella micropora, assembly GCA_019918135.1. Taxonomy (NCBI): domain Eukaryota; phylum Cercozoa; class Imbricatea; order Euglyphida; family Paulinellidae; genus Paulinella; species Paulinella micropora. The sequence goes on along the minus strand of WBZZ01004830.1, from coordinate 52,491 downwards.
GTTGCTAAGATCGTCAGAGGAAAAAAAGCAATTTGCGTCCAAGCAGATGGTAGTTAGCGAATTGAAATCATCGATGAGAATGCATGGTGTTGCAACGCAAAACTCCGATCGGAAACAGTTCAAGAAGGCAGAGCTTATTGAACAAGCGTGGAACCATTTCGAACGATGCGACTGTGGGTTCCCTGAGGAAGAAGAGCTTGGTGCTGCTCAGCCTGCAGAACCAGTGGCAGATTCAGAGGATGACTTATCTGATACTTCATCTTCCAGTTCATCAACTGACTCATCGTCTGATCGATCTTCTGGTTCAGAGGAAGAAAAGCATGGTATTAGTTTTCTTCTTCTTCTTCTTCTTCTTCTTCTTCTTCTTCTTCTTCTTCTTCTTCTTCTTCTTCTTCTTGTTCTTCTCCTCCTTAACATGATGCTATCCATATTGTAGATGATTCAGATCGCTCCGACGCAAGTTGGAGAATGCGTAACTCAGGAATCCGTTTGCGCGGACGTCGCCGCGCACGTCGTGCTGCGGGTGGACGTGGACGTGGACGTGGACGTGGTCGTATGTGATTATTTTTTTTGAATGAATTTTTCTGGGTCCGACTTTTTCATAATGGTTTTTGTCTAGGGCAACTGCAACTGTAACGCTTCTTCTAAAAACTGAAATTAGAAATTTGTTTAACTCTGATAATGCACCAGAATCTGATGTGAAGCGTCCTCCCTCCGACACATTCCCCCCCCCCACCCCCCCCCCCTCCCCCCTCTACGTACCAGCGTACGTCACAGCGGGCAAACAGAATTTTTTGAAGGTAAAACCATGTCTTAATATAGTAAAATGCTTAATATAAGCAAGAATAAACAGTAAAAGCAAATTCTGCATGTTCGGCATTGTTATCATCATAGATTCATGGTAGCCGGGACTACGAAAAAGTAGAAAAATTACCGTGTCGGACCGGTTCCTGCCCACCTCTGAAGATGAAGTTAAAGTGTATTACAATTAATAAAAACATATTTTAATATTATTTTTATATGTTCTGCAATCAGGGAATTCATTTCCTTTCATTTCCACACGTTTTCAAAAAAGTCCATATACTTCATGGAAAATTTCGGAAAAAGGGATACCCCCAAGATTGTCGAATGTTTAGTTAATCTCTCGACATCTCTCGACATCTCTTAACATCTCTTAACATCTCTTTTGACATCTCTCGACGTCGTTTTCGACATCTCTTGACATCTCTCGACATCTCTCGACATCTCTCGACATCTCTCGACATCTCTCAACATCTCTCAACATCTCTCAACATCTCTCAACGTGTATGCAACCAAAAACAGACGTGTTCACTGTAGTTCCCGACCAGCGCCCCCCAAGCGGAACCAGGTCTGGTACATCGTACAGGACTACTGGGACTACTGGGCAGCGCCAGCACCAAGCCGCAAGGGGAAAAGCTCGGAAAGGAGGACCCGATCAAGTCTCTCCCTCCCTCCCTCCCTCCCTCCCCCCCCCCCTCTCTCTCTCTCTCTCTCTCTCTCTCTTTTTTCCCCTCTCTCTCTCTCTCATTCTCTCTCATCTCTCTCTCTCTCTCTCTCTCTCTCTCTCAATCTCGCGCTCTCTCTCCCACTGTGACAGGCAGAACTGCCGCATCAAACAGACTTAGAACACCAGATGCGGCTTTATGAAAACCGCGAGAGACAAAGGGAACAAGAGTTTCGTTAGCAACTCATAAGAGATTATATCCAAGCGAACGTCTCTCTCTCTCTCTCGCTCCCTCTGTATCTATGTGTGCGTGTGTGTCCAATATGGGGACACATGCAATATTTTCTCTTAGGGGTCAGGACAGGATTTCCAGTCACTGGAGCAGGCAACGCAGACTATGCCTCTCTTGGTGCCCTTGATTCCAAAAACAGTGTCGGAGGAAGAGGTATCTGTGTTTGTCTGTCTTGTATATACCAAAGTACATTATATTAAAAAATATAATGTACTTGGGAATATGCAAGACAAGCAAACACAGTATCATTAAATGTATGATTGTATCATCAAATTATGATTCTATCAGCACATTTATGATTGCATCACCAAATTTCTGATTGTATCATCAAATTTATGATTGTATCATCAAATTTATGATTGCATCACCAAATTTATGATTGTATCATCGGATTTATGATTGTATCATCAAATTTATGATTGCATCACCAAATTTATGATTGCACAATTACTTTGACGATTGATTCTCTCTCTCTCTCTCTCTCTCTCTCTTAGGACATTGCCAGCGCAGCAGCAGTATCATCAAATGCAGCAGCAACAGGCACGGCTACTACTGCTGCTGCTGCTAATGCTGCTGCTGCTGCTAGTACTACTACTACTACTGATGATGCTGCTGCTGCTACTACTGCTGATGCTGCTGCTACTACTGCTGATGCTGCTGCTACTACTGCTGATGCTGCTGCTACTACTACTACTGATGCTGCTGCTACTACTACTACGTATACTGATGCTGCTGCTACTACTACTACTGATGCTGCTGCTGCTAGTAGTAGTAGCAGCAGTAGTAGTAGTCCTACTACTACAGCTGTAGCTGCTGCTGCTACTACTACTACTACTGCTACTGATGCTGCTGCTGCTAGTAGTAGTAGTAGTAGCAGCAGCAGTAGTACTAGTAGTAGTCCTACTGCTGTAGCTGCTGCTACTACTACTTCTGATGCTGCTGCTGCTAGTAGTGGTAGTAGTAGCAGCAGCGTCAAAGGATGGGTTGCGGGTACGTCCGCCGGTTTGCGTTCAGAGGTTAGTAGGGAAGGAACGGTGAAGTTCCGGCGCTTATTAACTGTTCGAACGTAGTAGGCTCATCTTTATTTACTGGTTTGCTCCGGGCTTCGCCCGGAGTTAACCGCCGTTAAAGTTCCGAGGAGACGTTTCGTTTTTACGGTAGTTCGGTCGGCACGGCGTAGCCGTGCCGGCGGAGCCGGCACGTGTTTGATCCGGCGTCTGGTTTGGCCTACGTTGGAAAGTTGGGAAGATCGGAAGACGCGTCAAACAAACTATCTTCAATGCCTGCGATTGAAAAGAAAATCAAAGTTGGTAGCGTTGTTTCAACTCTTGCAGCATATCACGTTCAAGACGATGATTTATTTCAAAGATTTGGAGAAAAATCTGAAACCGTACGAATCACCGGGGTCGTAATGAGTTTCACTGAAAAACAGGCTACTATTCGCCTCAACACAGAGGAAGTCAATGGTCTGTGCAAGTCCCCCGTGGTTTGATCCGTTTGGAAGAGGATTCCAAGAAGTGGAAGTATTTGAGTGCATCAGGGGAGGTGATTTGGAACTCGGATACCGACCAGGTTGTTGAGCTGAAGTTTACTAAGATTCCCTTGAATGCTAATGTCTCACGCAATGATTTTATTAAGTCAATCAGGGACGCGAAAGGCCAAGAAGCAGAAAGGCAAAGCAATTGCGGCTCACCTCGAGAACTTTTACAACGCTCCAAATCTGCGACAGTTGTATAACGAATACTTTACTGAGGTAAGAGAAGTCAAAGCGAATTCCAGTAAGGGGGTTACTCTTCAGCAATGGCAGCTCAAATCGTTGACAAAGGTATCGAGTGGCCCTTCGTTGTCCAAGCCGAGCTTGTTGAGAAACAAGAGGAGAAAATCGAAGAAGAGTTTGACTTGGAGCCGGAAGCCGGTCTGCCTCGAAACAAGAAACAGCGAACAAGCACGAAGCAAGAGCAAGAACTTCAGAAGGCCATCGATGATGCTTTGAAGAAACAAGAGGAGCTAAAGGCGAGGCTTGCCAATGCTCGTCAAGTCGGAAACAATGGCAGAACTGTCCGCTTCGACGCGTCTGTGCTCTCAGAGTTGCAAAAGACTAACGAGGAGCTGGAGCGCAAAATCAAAGAGGCAGCCAACGACAAAGGTATTGATCCATCCTCCTTGCTCTCAGCTCTTGGTTTTTCGACTGCTGTGTCCGGTGATGAGAAGGCTAGTTTGACTCAGGAGTTTCAAAGTCTGCCGGGTTCCGAAGAGGTAGATTTTGATGTACTCAAAAAGATAAAGCTGGGAAAAGAGTACATCAATCTCAAAGAGCTTTTGCCATCAAAAAAGAAAACTCTAATTGGCGAATCTTATGAGTCGGAGCCTAAATCTGTTTCTGTGGAGAAGTTCTTGGACTTAGTTCGCAAGCTTGTCGTCCTGTACTCCAAACATCATCCTCAGCACGCTGAGGATATGTGGGAGCATTACCGTTACCTCGAACTTATTGTAAGAAAGAACACGTTGCAGTCGACGATGAGGTGGGACAAGGCAGTACGCGGTAGGAGCTCGTTGGGACAATGGCATAAGGGCACCCTTCCCTTCGTGTTAGCGACAGCTATCCTCGAGCCGCTCCCCCCCTCTTCCCATTCTTCCAACCAGTCCTTTGGCCAAAGTGTCCTCAAGCAGCAGCGGGGTGGTGGACAAGCTAAACAGCAGTACCAGAAGTCTAAAAAGGTGTGCTTCAACTGGGCAGACAGCCTCGATTGCAACTACAAAGACGAGTGTCGCTTCTTACACCAGTGTCCAGCGTGCCCTGGAAACAAAGACCACAAGCGAGTGGACTGCCCGGACAATTGCAACAACAAGTGGGGAAAACGCAAGGCAGACAAGTAATGGGGCCCTGGGAGTGAAAGCTCTGCAGTGGGGTAAGTAGCTCTCAGGGTCTGCTTACCTCAGCCGGAGGTCTCCCTAGGTGGGACTTCCCTTTCCACTGCTCTCTCCTTTTCTGACCCAACGCGCAGAACTTGGGATCCAGGTGGTCACAAGCACGTGACCAAGGTCGAAGTTGCAAAGAGTGGCAATCCGTCGTTCAGCAACCATCAATCACACTTCGACTCCTCGTTTTCAAATGATCGGGCCTCGGTGCCACTTCCAAATATGATCGGTCCCACCGGTTCCAATTTTTTCCAGTGCTCGTTCCCTTCGTTAGCAAGTAGCTCAGCTCCTTCTTCTTTTCACGTTCAGTCTGTGGGGCACAGCCCGTCTTACTCTGCTGCCCCTTTCGTCTCAGTTTGTTCTTCGTTTTCTAATGAAGCTTCAGTGCTTCATGCCTCTGTCTTGGATGGGCAAGTGTTACCTGTTTCTCCTTCGTTGGGTACTTGTCTAAGTTTCCTCTCCTTCTTCTTCTATCTCTCTTTCTTTTTTTTCATCTCTCTCTTCATCGCCTTCCATCAACTATGCAACTATGCAGCACAACCAACCTCAACAACAACGACAACAACAACAACAACAACAACAACAACAACAACAACAACAACAACAACAACAACAACAACTACAACAACAACTACAACAACAACAACAACAACAACAACAACAACGACGACATGTACAGCAACAACAGCAACAACAACAGCAACAACAACAACAACAACAACAACAACAACAACTACATCAACAACAACAACAACAACAACAACAACCACAGCAACAACAACATCAACTAGAACAACAACAACCACAACAACAACCACCACAACTACAACATCCTCAACCTCAACAACCTCATCAACGTCTACAATTACAACAACGGCAACAACAACAACAACAACAACAACAACAACAACAACAACGACGACATGTACAGCAACAACAACAGCAACAACAACAACAACAACAACAACAACAACAACAACAACTACATCAACAACAACAACAACAACAACAACAACCACAGCAACAACAACAACCACAGCAACAACAACAACAACCACAACAACAACCACCACAACTACAACATCCTCAACCTCAACAACCTCATCAACGTCTACAATTACAACAATGGCAACAGCAACACATCCATCCTCTGCCTTCTCTGTCTTCCTCTTCTTGTGTTGCCTCTCTTAGTAGTTTCCCCTTGGTGGGCTCGTCTTCTTCTTTTACCCAACAGCCTCAGGTGCTGTGCCCTAAGCAGGGTGGCTTACAAGGCAATGCGGTCCCTTTAAGCCCCTCGGCTTCTCCCTCTTCCACTTCTGCTTCCTTTTTCTTCCCTTTCCCTAGGTGGATTTGGGATATAGCCAATGTCGAGGCTGGGGAAGAGATGGGCGCTTTGGTTTGCTCTCTTCCACCGTCCAAGGTCTCTAATTCATCGAACAATGATGGGATTTCAGTCTCCCTCTCTGTGCCTTTGGATTTGTTGACAGCTGGGGTTGTGCCGGTTGATTCCCTCCCTTCTCTGTTATTGGAGTTGGAGAACGGCAAGATCTGGTGGCATGACTTTCCCTTTTGGTCATTCATCCTTCCCACCTCTCCTTCTATTTCTCTTTCCTCCCTTATGCCTAGGTTGTGTCGTGCCAGAGTGGTTGCGTTGGTGGGGTTCTATGACAAAGTGGAACTTCAGTGTTTTGCTCCATACACAACGCATGTTTGGTTTGTGAGGGACTCTTCTCGTGGTACACAAGTCGGAGGTGTCGCTCTAGTAGACATTAGGTTTCTGAGGGGTAGGGGAAGAAACATTCATTTTTTCGGTTGTCAAATGGGTGACAAGAGGTTTCAGCCAGGCAAGAGAGAAGTCTTGCCGGTATGGGAGGGCACTTTAGAGCCTTACAAGCCAGTCTTCAACGTGGACAAAATCGTGGGCCTCGCCACGCTCTGCTTGCCGGATTCAGAAGTCGTTTGGCTCAAAGGCTTTCTCACGGGCACGGACACTCACTATAGGGGCACAGGAGAGTTCTTACGTGATTACTCTCTTGCTGGCGCCCTTTCAGAGGAAGACAACCGACAGATCTATGAGGCCAACATGAAGGCGGTCGAGAAGGGCTTCATGGCGGGTCCATTCACAAGACCTCCCCTCCCAAATAGCAATTGCAAGCACCAAGCTATCGTTACTCGAGAACATGCCATCCCAAAGGACATTTGGCATCCCAAGAATGGGGAAAGAAGACTAATCAATGACGTTTCCTTTCCCCGTTTCCTCTCCTTCAACCAGCTTTGCCCCAGAACGGATGATGGGGTGGAGTATTATACACATGACAAACAAATGGCCAGAATCATTGAAGCCGGTCCCGGTTGTGTTGTCTTCGGTGCAGATGTCAAGTCTGCTTACAACCAGACTCCGTTGCTGCCTTCTCTCTTCTGGCAGCAAGTCTCTTCGTGTAGGGACCCAGTCACTGGCAAGCTTGTGTACTTCGTTCTTCTCGTGCCGGGCTTCGGGGGCGTCTACGCCGCCGACGGTTGGAATCGATTCTCCAGATTCCTGGAGTCCATTTTTCTGTACAAGTCTATTCCGATGAAGCTGTATGTTGATAACAGCGACGTTGTCTGTGCATCCTGGAAGGAAGCTAGGGCACTGCGGTTGGATTTCAATGGCCTCTCCACGCTCCTAGGCATCCCGTGGCATGAGGAGTTCATCGGACAGTCCTTTCGTTCCCTCGGTTGGAACAAGGACACTCGTAAAGGTTTCTGGTTCGTGGAGCTGCCTGCGGACAAGCGCAAGATCGTGATGCAAGCCTTGGTCACCATCGCCGGTGGCGGCTTTTACTCCATCAAGTCTTTCGAACGTCTCCTGGGCCTTTTGTGCTTTGTTTCCCAGATGCTCTTTTTTCTTCGGCCGGCGGTAGGAAACTTGCGGATTGCTTTCAACACTTTGTCGACTTCGCGTGGCAAAGGTGGCCGGTTCAGTTCCAGAGCCTGCCACGCTGCAAAATGGGCCCGCGACCTTCTCCTCGACTCCAATTTCCGCCTTCCGCTGTCAGACTTCTTGAAGACGGGAGAGTATGACAAAGAGTCGATGACATGGGTAAACGACCCCGTCAAGTGCACACTTTGGACCGATGCGAACTTTTGCGAGGTAGAGGGTTCGCAATGGGGGAGGGGTGTCATTGTCATGGCCCCCTTTCGTTCCAAAGGTGTTTTCTCTTCTCGCTGTTGGTCCGTAGAAGAGTTAGCCCTTCTTCGCATTGAGTCTCTAGTCGCCTCGTCTCCTATGCGTGAGCTGTTCAGTGCTTACGTTGCAGTTTTTGAGTTTGCGGTCGCCTTGGGTTACAGGAAGCTCCATATTGTCACGGACTGTGCCCCGGCTGCTCACTGTCTTAACTCGTGCTATTCGCCTAGAACGAACATTCAGAGTCTCATTGACTCTTGGACTTCTAAAGTTTCTCTCCTTGGCGTTTCCCTCACTGCATCTCAAGAGCCACGCGATTGCATTAACCTTGTCGATTTGTTGGCACGTGCACAGATGACCCAGGCGACAGAGACCTGGCGCAAGTTGAACCCGTCCGGGCCTTCTTTGCGTCCTCTCCAGCAGCAACGGAAGTACCTTGGCTAGTCACCTCGGCGATGGAAGTCATAGCGTGTTCGGTCTCCTACAGCACCAGTGCCGCTTACAGCTCCGCCATCCGCAAGTTACGTTTTTTCTGCTCTGCCTACTCAACAGAGCATTGGTGCCCGGTCTGGTGGCAGCCCGATCCTGTGCTCATCGTCCTCTTCCTTATCTGGCTGAGCCGGTTCATGTCTGTTTCCACCTGTAAGGTGTATATGTACGCAATTCGAGACTTCTGCCTCCGAATGAGTCTAGATGACCCCACCGATAACCACTTCGTGGAGATGGCGTGGCGTGGTATCAAACGTTGTAAACGTACCAAGCCAGACAATCGCCTCACCTTGAGATTACCGATGTTGGAAGCTATGGCTAGCTTTACCTTGGGGGCCGCTAAGGATCGCAACATCCCGAAGTCTACTCGTCATCTCTGGGTTACGGTTGTCACAGCTGCAGTCTGGGGTTTCTTCGGCCTTTTTCGCGTGGGTGAGTTGGTTGCGTCAGGTTCGCTCGCAACGTGTCGTTTCCTTATCAACTCTTTTGTTCAAATGCGCGAGGTCGATAATATGAGCCTCATAATGGTTACTTTGGACGGCGCAAAACAGGATCCCTTTCGTCGCGGATGTGATGTTGGTCTGGCCGAGCAGGAGAACCCACTCATTTGTCCGCATGCTTGGAAGAAGGTCTACGAGTCTAGTCGCGACGCCTACAAGCTCCCTTCAGCGGGAAACTATCCCTACTTCCGTCTGGCAGATAATTCTCCGCTCAACCGTTCAACTTTCGTCAGCACAGCAAGAGAGCTTCTCCAGAAGGCGGGCGTGAAGACCGGTGGTCGATTCAACGGGATCTCGCTTCGTCGTGGCGGCGCGGCTCGTCTCTTCTCGCTTGGGGCTTCCGACTCTACATGCGCGCGGGACGGTGGTCCTCGTCCTGTTTTCGCCTATACGTAGGCGCAAGGTTGGCAGAGTTAGTTGCAGAGCAAAAAGCTATGGGGGGAGGGACAAATCTCTAGGCTCAAATTGTTGGAGGTTTTTGTTAAGTTCGGTTTCAGTACTCAAGTTTTTCGGTGCGGCTGTTTGTGTCCCGAGTGGACATCAGAGCCGCCAACTGTTAGTGTTTTGTAAACTTGAGTCCTGAATTATTTGAGCCTAGCCCCTTTCCCTCCACACTACTCCGACGAGTTCGGAAGGTTTAGGCCAATAAAGCTTTTCTGTTCTCATTCTAAGTAAATTCGAAACTACGATTCGGAAACTTTAATTACTGGTTTGCTCCGGCCTTCGCCCGGAGTTAACCGCCGTTAAAGTTCCGAGGAGACGTTTCGTTTTTACGGTAGTCCGGTCGGCACGGCGTAGCCGTGCCGGCTGATCCGGCGTCTGGTTTGGCCTACGTTGGAAAGTTGGGAAGATCGGAAGATCTTCCCAACTTTCAAACTCCCGCCCACCCTTCCCTTGTTTTGTTTTGGTTTGTCCTTTGCTTCTGTCTGCTCTGGACTTCTGGTGGCGTTCTGGTGATCGCTGGTGGCCTCCGCTGCTTCCGCTCGCTCCGCCTTTGATGTGTCTCCCTTGGACTGCTTTGGTGCTACCTTCGGTTGTTGCCGTGAGCAACTAGTCACTAGGTTGGCCTGCTCGTCGTGCTTGGTGCCTTCCCTCGTTTAGTGTAGGTTTGTTCTGGTCTAAGGGATTGTTCCGTCACTCTAAGGTTAGTCTGCCGTCCGCTCTCCCCTCCTCCGCCCGGTTTCTCTGTCCGGCTTTAATGGATAGTATTTTTTCCGCCTTTTGTTTTACCCTTCCACTATCCCCTCCTCCACCCGGTCTTCTTAGTTGACTAGTAGAGCGTGCCGGTTTTTTGTAAAGTTCGGTTTCAGTACTCAAGTTTTTCGGTGCGGCTGTTTGTGTCCCGAGTGGACATCAGAGCCGCCAACTGTTAGTGTTTTGTAAACTTGAGTCCTGAATTATTTGAGCCTAGCCCCTTTCCCTCCACACTACTCCGACGAGTTCGGAAGGTTTAGGCCAATAAAGCTTTTCTGTTCTCATTCTAAGTAAATTCGAAACTACGATTCGGAAACTTTAATGAGAATGCACTTGGCTGGTACAGAGAGAAAGGAATTCTGAAGAGAGAAATAATGACGTCGCCTAACAATTCTGAAATGTGGTAAGGAATGTATTACCAGAATCTACGACTGTGAGCCCTAGCTATTACCGTGATAAATAGAGGTAATAAATTATCTTGAAGCAATGACTGTACTTTCTTAGTGACGTGTCCTCGCTGAACTACACTCTAAATTTCTCACCAGAGAAATTAGGTATTAAATATTATTACCGGTGAGTAGTGGCTACTAGTATGAATGTGTGCCGTACTGACTAATAAACCACAATGGTAACGGTCCTACCTAATCCAATCCAATCAGATTGTGCAACTCCTATCATTGTGCAACTCCTATCATAATTAGCCTAGCCTTCGCCTGTCTAATATATGATCTAACGACTATATGATTAGACCTGTTTAATGCGAGCACTATATGAATGGATATGATCTATTCCAGACCTGACATGATGAAGGGATATGAACTGTGCCAGACGTGACGCACCCCCCGAAATCAATATTTACAACAAAGGTGAAATATGGATTTCCAAATATGATGAAGACTGAAAATATGAAACATATAATCTGTCTCAGTGGCTCGTACGATGAGGTCAACCAATTTACAAACAAATGTGTTATACATATATGCAGACCATTAAAATGAAACAACACATGTTGAAATGTGCTTAATACATCTAAATCAACGAACCATACAAACGTAATACAAAAAATGATAAAACGAGTCAATAAAGCTTACAAGCCGGACATAATGCAGTATATAAGCTTTAAATAAACACGTTGCTATATTGCGACAAGATGAAAGTTGATCGCAACATTATGATTACAAGTATCACTCACAAAGCTATGATTACGACAATTACTCACGAACGCAATGTAAATATGTTCCATATAAACATATAACACTTACAAGTTACATTCATTGACGTATACATGCAAATAAGGTTGGTAGTAAAAATTAATGATAAGTGATTGATAGTCAAACACCAATTAAGCATGCAAACAAGATTCATGACCATTTCTCAATCAAAACAATGAACAACACAAAATCGACAACCGACATGCCCTTAGACTTGTCTTAACATAGCTACTAAACCAAACACAAATCACTGCATCATTACAAGCTTATCATTAGCAATCTCATGTCGATCTTAATATGCTCTGCGTCTGTACTGTCTAAAGAACGATCAATCAGCGCTCCCGTACTGGCTCCGAACGGAAGCTAAGATAAGAATACTAATCTAGCCCTCAAGCTATCACTCACATCTAACATACTTACATCGAAGTTCATCTCATGACATCTTAAGCCATTTGAGACAAATACACCAATCAAGTACAGATAGATAAGATGACAACTATCCATGACACGGGACTACATTTTGTAAACAAACAAGACCATACTTACGTATATGACACTTCTTGTCCAATCAGTCAACATAACCAAGACTTAGTAAATGTTAAAGGGGAACAAACCAGTTCAAACGTAAATAACAATCCAGGTTACAACAAATAGTATCAAAACAGCAATATACGCAATCGCTTTGCATTTAACTGCCTAGAGTACTAAACTAACTATTAGTCTGGTAGGAGAATGAATTGCTTTGTCTCAAACTAATACTATTCTTTCTTTCCTAGTACCGTGCAGCACCTTTGTGTGCTCAAGTAAACTTGTGAATCTAAGTACTAAACTCTCTTGTTGCAATTGGAACTTAAACCGCTATACTCCAATCATGCTAGTCTGATCACTCATTCTACGATCTAAATTGTCTGCTTGATAATATCTAAGCTTATTCTTCTCTGGTCATAACTGTGACTAAGGACAATAACAGTCATCCTAGACAAAGTGCATGATACAATCACAACAGCACATGTCATTATGATTCTTATTAAGCTTAATGCACAATCATCACACAGATGAACTATTTCAACTAATCCGAATGCCTGCTTGCCATAAAGCGCTGCGCTAGCCTTAACAAGCCTTCCATGAACTGGTCGAACTATCCAACTACCCGCGTGAAATATGCCTAACTTCCTAAGGTACAATCCCTCTACAAACAATGTTAGTACTAATCCTTCCTAGCACTAATGCTTGTTCGTCGCGAACACCCCCCGAGCTGCCTCGCTCCGTCTGCTCGACTTAAATTAACTCTTAGCTATCCATTAATAGTTAAAACCACCTAGATGGCTACTGGCCAGCCTGGCCGACGACACACACCTGAGTTTCCGGCCGGGGCTTGGCGCCACGTCCGGGACTGCTTGGGCTGGGCCCCGGGCGTGGCTGCCCTCAGCCCCGAGTTCCGCCTGCTGCTGGGCAAGGCCGAGTCCTGGGCTCACTTCCGCTGCGCCGAACTCGACTTGGCCCATCGTGCACAGGCCAGCTCTTTCCGGGCCTGGCCCGGCCCCGTCTGGAGCCAAGCCCGGGCCCAGGTCACGACCCTGCGACTGAGCCTACCTGGGCTAGACGCCCTGCGCGAGCAAAGTTTTCCGGGCCTCATGGTCGACAACTTGGTCCTCGCTAGCGGGCCTAGCGGCGTGGATGACTCCGCGGTCCATCTCTTGACCCAGGTCTGGCCCGGCCTCAGGCGCCTTAGCCTGCGCCACTGTCTTCACGTGACCGACGCGGGGCTGGAGCACTTGGGCCGGCTGCGCGACCTGCAGCAGCTCGACCTCGGTGGCTGCCCCCGGCTCCGGGGCGCCGGGCTCGCTGGCTTAGCCGAGCTGCCAGACCTGCAACGGCTCGAGCTCGCTGACTGCGCGGGGCTCACAAACGCCGGGCTCGAGCGCTTGGGCAAGCTGGCCAAGCTGCAGACGCTCCTGCTGTGCCGCTGTCCCTGGTTCACGGACGACGGGCTCAACAGCTTGACCGGCCGGGGTGCGAAGCTGAACAACAGCCTGCAAGTGCTGGACCTCTCCGGTTGCACCGCGCTCACGCGTGACGGGCTCCGGTACTTGGCCAAGCTGTCGAAGCTGCAGACGCTCAGCCTCGCCGGCTTTACTGGGGTGCTAGGCCCCGAACTCACGTCATCGTGCGTCCAACGGGGAGAGTTGCCTTTGTCCAAGCTAGAAAACAGCCTGCAGAGTCTCAACCTTTCCCGCTGCGTGAACCTCATCGACGCAGGCCTCCAGCACCTGTCGTGGCTGAAGGAGCTACGGGCGCTCGACCTCTCCGACTGCAAGCAGCTGACAGGCCAAGGGTTCACGCACTTGAAAGACCTGACGAGCCTGCGGCGGCTCGACCTACAGGGCTGCACAGAACTCGTGGAGGCCGGGATCGCGCACTTGGCCCAGCTAAGGGGACTACAGGAGCTGAACCTCAGCGGCTGCACAAAACTCACCAACGAGTGGCTTCCTTTGCACTTGGCACGGTTAAGGGAACTGCGGGTGCTCTGCCTCGGACTCTGCGAGCAGCTCACGGACAAGGGCCTTCGTTTCTTGGCCAAGTTGCGCTACTTGCAGCGGTTGGACCTCAGTGGCTGCAAGAAGTTCGAGGGGGAGGTGGACCTAAAGCAGCTACCAGACCTGCGAGTGCTGTCCCTGGCCGACTGTTCCAACCTTACCACGCTGGGGCGCCTGTGTGAGCTGCACGGCCTGCAGAAGCTGGCACTCGACCGGTGTGCCGGGCTCACTACGCTGGCCCCCCTGGCGCAGCTGTCCGGCCTGCAGCAGCTGTCCGCGGCCGGCTGTTCCAAGCTCACCACTCTGGCAGGCTTGGAGCGGCTGCACAAGCTGCAGCTGAATTTGTCTGGCTGCTCCGGCCTCACTGAGCTAAAAGCTTGGAGGGGCTGCGCAGCCTACAGCCGGCTGTGTGCAGCTGCGGGACGCCCAGCTTCGGCACTTAGCGGGACTACAGCGCTTGAGCCTGGCTAACTGCTCTGGCTCGAAGGCAAGGCCGGGGCCGGCACGGTCGCTGTTTGGGGACAGCTCCCTCGTCTGGAAGAACTGAGCTTGGGTGGCTGCGCGGCGCTGTGTGAGCTAGGCCTCCTGGCGGGGCTGTCCGCGTTACAAAAGCTGATCTTGATCGGGTGCCGACGGCTCCCTGCTACCGAGCTACGCCACCTGGCCGGAATGCAGGCTGCGAGAGCTCCATCTTTCCGGCTGCGTTGGGCTGCAGGACACCGATGACTCCGCGGCGCACTGGCTGGCGCTGACCAAACTGCAGCGACTGACGAAACTGTACCTGATCGGCTGCACGCAACTCACGGGCCAAGGGCTAACATCCTTGTCCGCGCTGCCCGCGTTGCAGGAGCTGTACCTGGGCCAGTGTACTGGTCTGACACTAGAAAACGCAGAGGGATTGGCCAAGTTGCGCACGGTACGGCTACTGAGCATTCAAGACTGCACCCCGGCCTGGCAGAAGGCTTTCCAACTAGCCAGAGCAGCAGAGGGGTTGGGCCCCCTTTAGCAGCACCTGCAATTAACTAGCCGGGCACAGCCCGCGGGGAGGGAGGCCTGGCTCTCTAAAAGACCATCACTGACCTGACCGAGCTGCCTGGCCGCGCAGCGAGCTCGGACGACGGCCTGCCTTTCTAGGCTCGGCCCGCGGGGGAAGGAAGGGGGGGGCCTCGAGTGGGGGTGAAAAAAAAGGGCACCAGCCCCCGCGGGGGACGGGGAGCGGCGTGCCACGCGCCGCCGGTCTGGGGTCGAGAGGGGCCTCCCCTCCTCCCCCCCAGCCTCCGGCCGTGCCGGCGCGCGCACGTGCCCCCCGGGGGGGGGGGGGCCCCCGCGGGTGCGCGGGCGGCCGCCCAGGCCAGGCCAGCGGGCCCAGCCCCCTGCCAAAACGATGTCGGACCCCGCCGCCAAGAAGCGCCGCGCCGAGCCGGCGCCCGACCAGGCGGCCACGGTGCCGCTGGGCCCGGACCTGTGGGTGCCGGCCGACGATGCGCGCTACGCCGCCTTCCTGGCGCTGCCCGCCGCGGCCCGCCAAGACTACCTGCTGACCGCCGCTCGCCTGGTGGAAACGCTAGCCCACCGGCCGGCGTGGGAAGAGCCGGGCTGGTGCGAGCGGCTGCGCGGCCGGGTCGAGACGCTGTGCGCTTCGCTGGGCGACGTGCGCAAGAACTCGCGCGACCAGGGCCGCTGGCAGGAGCTGTGCGTGGCCCGGTCGTTGGACCGGGCCTGCCGCGCTTGGGGCGGGGAGCTCGCGGACGTGCAGGTGGAAGACACGGCCGCCCTGGTGCACCAGCGGCAGGCCGACCTGGTCGTGCGCGGCCGCTACCGGGGCCAGGAGGTGCGCGAGGTCTGGGTCGAGGTCAAGTCCAACGGCCACTCGGTGGTCGGCTCGGCGGCAGTGGACGCGCTGCTGGCCAAGGTCACGGCGGCCCCGCCGGGCCCCCTGGTCGGGGCCGTGCTGTACGCCGAGGGGGCGGTGGCGCGCTGCAGCTCGCTGCCCGAGCTGCGCTGGGCGGGCCCCCGGCCCGTCGTGGTGCTGTCGCACCAGGGCGCCGGCGACGCCAGCGACCTGCTGGCGCTGGTGGTGCGCTTCCTCCTGGTGGCGGTCCCGGCGGCGGCCCCGGCGGCCGCGCCGGCCGGTGAAGGCGAAGGTGACGGCGGCGAGCGGCGGGAGCGCGAGCTGCGGTCGCAGGTAGAGAGCTTTAGCCGGCAGCTGCGGGACGTGTGCGCCGTGCTGACCAAACAGGCGTCCAGCCTCCGCCTGGCCGAGAAACACTTGCAGGCCGCGCGCCAGTCGGGCGAGGGGCTTCTGGGGGCGCTACAGGCGCGCTGGCTGTGCCCCGCCGACGCAAGCTAGCGCGCGTTGTCATTCCCCGCCCGCCGGCGCGCTAGCCGTCTTTAGTCCGTACTCTTGGCCTACCACTAAAACTAGCCTCTCTATGTCTTGGCGTCATCAGCTCCGGCGGCCGGTCGGTCCCGTGGAGGAAGCAGGAGGCGAGCCTAGGGGGGGCTCAGCCGGTGCCGGACGGCGTGTGGCCGGCGCCGCGTCAGACTGACAGTGGCCGGGGGTGGCCTGCTTTCTTTTAATAAACTCACCAGCCCTCTGGTGTGGCTTGGTAGGACGTCGTCCGCCCCTCTCCCCCCCCCCCCCCCCGTGCCAGGCCGGGGAGCTGGGGTCTAGTAAAAACCCGGCGCTCCAACCCCCGGGGTGTCGGCCGGGGAGGGGCAGCCTCCGGTGGGCCACACCAGCACAGCGGTCGGCCAGCGCGTAGGCCGAAAGCGCCGGCCGCCGGCGGTCCCCGGGCGCGACCCGGCGCGACGGCTCACTGACAGCCGCCAAAGCAGCTAGCCGCGTTGTAGCAGCTGGTCGTGCACTTGCAAAGCCGCCCGGGATACCAGGACGGCTGACTGTTCTGCCCGCAGTAGCAGCCGCTGCGGCAGGAGCCAGTAGGGCTGTTGACGGAATTCAGGCCCGGCAGTTCTGGGCGCAAGTACAAGACACGCCCCCGGTACCGAGGTGCTGCAGACGGTAGCAACATATTGGCAGCCGGCGCAGGGCTGGGGGGCGGCGGTCGTGGTGGTCGTGGTCGTGGTGGTGGGCGCCTCGGTCGTGGTGGTCGTGGTGGTGGTGGTGGTCGTGGTGGTCGTCGGGGCGTGCGCCGTGCAGTAGGCGCTCGTGTCCCCCGCGGGGGAGCAGGGTTCCTGGAGGGGGCCCGCCGCGCCCACGAGGTAGAACTCGTCCACGTTGGGCCCGGGCAGGCTCTCGCTCTGTTCCACGAAGGCGAGGTTGTAGTCGGAAGAGGAGGCCTCGAGCACGCGCGCGGGGCCGCCCTGCGTGTGGAAGACACGGTAAGCGTAGCCATAGCTGGCGTCGTACCGTTCGCCCTGCACCAGGCTGACCCACAGCTGCACCGCGCTGGCCGGCTGGGCCGTGGTCGGGTAGAGGCTGGCTAGCTCGGTGCTGCTGAGCCAGGCCGAACTGGTGTAGCAGAGGACTTCGGTGTCGGCTACGGTCGGGCGTTCCGGCACGTTCAGGGCCAGGTCACGCAGGTTCTGCTCGCCGTTGCGGCGCCGAGCCCCAGCCCCAGGTGCGAGACCCAGCCGTTGGCGCAGCTGCCGCAGAAGAGGCGCCGCGTGTTGGCCTGGTGGAAGCCGCACGGGTCCGCCTGAGCGCAGCAGCCGAGCGTGGCGTGGCGCAGCTGCAGCCGGTTGGGCAGGAAGAGCGACTGGGGGTGCGTCGCGAGCGGCGTGGACTGGCCGGCCAGGTGCAGCCAGACGCACGCGTTGCCGGACCCGTCCGCCTGGCGCACGAGCGAGTTGTCCGGCCCGGCGGCGCACAGGTAGCCGCCCGGCGCTGGGTCGTAGGCGAGCCGGTACGCCCAGCCCTGGTCCCGGCCGTACAGGCCGCGCGCAAACTCGTACCAGTCGACGGGCTCGAACCGCCAGGGGAACGCCGCCGGGTTGTACCAGTCGACCCCGGCGCCCGTGACGCCGAGGCAGTAGCCGGAGCTGCCCCCGAAGCCGCTGGTCTGCAGGTACTTGCACAACCGGGCCGAGGCCCCGCTCTCGGTGATCTCCAGCACGTCGGTGCCGTAGTAGTGGCACCGGTCCAGGACCGAGGCCGGCTGCCCCGCCCCGGCGCCCAGGTGCAGGCAGTAACCCGTGTGCGCCAGGCTCTCCAGGCGCCGGATGTCGGAGGGCGCCCCCGGGCAGGCAGGCCGGGGGTCTTGGTCGGCTGGCAGACGACGACAGCGAGCGCGAGGGCGTGTTGGTCGGGCTCAGCGAGGCCGACACGCTGCGGCTGCTCGTGACCGAGTGGGTAGGCGTCAGCGTCGGGCTGGGCGACCTGGTGCGCGCGGTCCCGCGCAGCCCCCCGGCGCCTGTTCGCCGGCAGGTCCAGGAAGCCCGCGCACACGCGCTGCAGCGCCCAGTCGGGGGTGTCCTCTGCCGCCGGGAGCTGCTGCCCCGCCAGGCTAAAGGTCGTCAGCGCGGTCGCGCCCGCAAACATGTCCTCTGTATTCTCCACTCTGGCCAGGTCCAGGCCGGGCAGCCGTGCGTTGAAGGCGGACGCGCCCTTGAGCAGGCCCCGGAGGTTCACGGAGGGGGTTTCCCCCAGGAAGCGCAGATCGCCATTGAAGGACACGGCGCCCTCGAGCAGGTACGAGGCATCCTGCAGCACGGGGGCGTACCAGTCCAGGTCCGTCAGGTTGAGTTTGGCCGCGCCTTTGAACATGCCCGTGGCGTTCTCTAGCGAGTGGAAGCCCCAGTCCTGGGCCGGGATAAACACCTGGGCGGTCGCGGCGAACATCCAGGCGGCGCTGCGCACTTGCCGCAGGTTCCAGAACGCGCGCCCCCCCGAACGTGATCTGCGGCGATTCGGCGAACATGCAGTCGGTGACCTCGGCGGCGCTCAGGTCCAGGCCGGCCGCGTCGAGCGAGGCGTCGCCCATGTAGCTGAAGGAGCCTTGGAAGGAGCGGACGTGCGAGGTCTGCAAGGTGGACAGCGGGGGCAGGCCTTCCCAGGAACGCAGCCCGTGGAAGTGGTAGCCACTGTCGGGGTGCAGGTACAGCTGGGCAAAGCTGTCGATGGACACGAGCGACGTGCCGCCGCCCTGCTCTTGCTGCCGGACGTGCCAGGCCGGGGTCATGGCCCAGCCCAGCACCTTGCCCGTGATGAGGATGGTGTAGAACCCCGGGGCGGCGTACTCGTGCGTGCACCACGAGCCGTCCTCGTTGCTGCACACCACGGGGGGCGTGCCGTCCCCCAATCCACCGTGTACGTGGGTCGGTGGGCAGGCTCGTCTGCAGCAGCGCGCGGCGGCGGGTGGGGCTGGTTGCGTTGGGGTCGTTGCTGGCGGGATGGTAAAGTTGCCGCCGGCCCGCCCGTGACATTGAGGCCCAGGCTGGTGGGCGGCAGGGGGGTAGGGGTGGCCGAGGCGGACGCGGTGGGCGACTCGGAGGCGGTCGGCGATTCCGAGGCGGTCGGCGATTCCGAGGCGGTCGGCGATTCCGAGGGGTCGGCGATTCCGAGGGGTCGGCGATTCCGAGGCGGTCGGTGATTCCGAGGCGTCGGCGATTCCGAGGGCGTCGGACTGGACACAGAGGTGGTCGGGACACAGAGGCGGTCGGCGACTGGGACACAGAGGCGGTCGGTGACTGGGGCGCGCCCAGCGACTGGGAGAGCGGTCGGCGACTGGGACACAGAGGCGGTGGTGACACAGAGGCGGTCGGCGACCGGGACACAGAGGCGGTCGGCGACTGGGGCGCCCAGCGACTGGGAAGCGGTCGGCGACTGGGACACAGAGGCGTCGGTGACTGGGGCGCGCCCAGCGACTGGGAAGCGGTCGGCGACTGGGAGGCGGTCGGCGACGGGACACAGAGGCGGTCGGTGACTGGGGCGCGCCCAGCGACTGGGACACAGAGGCGTCGGGACTGGGCCGCGGCGACGGGACACAGAGGCGGTCGGCGACTGGGGGGCCGCCGGCGACTGGGACACGGAGGTGGTCGGTGACTGGGGCGCGCCCAGCGACTGGGAAGCGGTCGGCGATTGGGAGGCGGTCGGCGACCGAGACCCAGAGGCGCTGGGCGAACTGGACAGGGTCGGCGTGGTAGTGACCGTCCCGTACGGGTGGTCATAAGGACAGAAGCCCGACCCTGGCCACAGGCAGGTAGCTAGTATTAACCACCAAGGCCAAGACCGACAGGGCGGCAGGGCGCGCTGGAGTGGCATGGCGGACCAAGCGCAGCTAGAGACTCCTGTCTGTGCACACAGCTGGGAACTCCTGTCTGTGCACACTATCCCCTAGGGGCCACGCCCTCTGGTAGCACCTGTGCTTGGGACTCGGCGCAACTGGGCTCTTGCGCTCTTTAAGTACTGCAGCACACGGGCAGGAAGTGGGGCCGCCCCCCTCCCCCGCCCCGCCCCCGGGGCCCTGCTCTCCCTCTCCCCCTCGGCCGCCCCTGCCCCGCCGGGGGGGGGGCGAGGATTTTGCTCTCTTCCCCGCCTTCCTCGCGTCGGCCGGCCACCGGCGCTAGTGTACTAGGCAAAACACCAGCCCATGTGGAGAGCGTGGCTGCTCGTGCTAGCCCAGGCCTGGCACGCGCTCGGCGACGGCTACTGCCCCAACTACGGGCCGGCGGCGAACCCGGCGCCCGGACAATCGCCGTCGCCCTCCCCGTCGCCCTCCGCCCAGGCGCCCGTGTCGGTGTCGGCTTCACCGGGCCTCGTGCTGCAACAGGCCCTGGCGCCCTACCACTGCCTGTACTACGAAGAAGACGCCAGCCTACGCACCGCCCGGGGGCTGGTCTTTCTGCCCTGCCTGGTCACGACGGGGATCTCGGACACGACGGTCCACTACCCCTTCTACTTGCGCAACTACCGGCTGGACCAGAGCGATGGCCACCTCTTTAGCGTCTCGTCCCCCAACTTTCTGACCCAGTGCCTGCGCTGTACCGGCGGCGACTGTGGCTCTGGCACGTTCGAGCTGGTGCTGTGCGCCAACGCGGGCGAGAGCGCCCGTGTCTGCGCGCAGCAAGACGACGCGGGGTACTACTCGCTGTACACGGACCAGGGAGGGGTCCTGGAGGCCTTCGCGCAGCTCTTGCCCTACCGAGAGGCTAGCGGGCCGGTGTTGGCGCACGCCGGTCACCACCTCTGGGGGCTGTCGGGCCTCTGCCTGCCGGCGTGCAGCCGGCCCGGCACGTCCACGCGCGCGCTGAGCCTGCTGGCCCCCTGCCCGCCCTCGCCCCCGGCGCTGGACGGCGGGTGGTGGTTCGACGACGCCGGCCGTCTCGCGGCCGGGGGGGAGGGCGCACGGGGCCTGCAGTACCTGCGCGCCGGCGCCCCGTACTACAGCGCGGCCGGGACGGCGTGGCTGGCACCCGGCGCCAACTCGTCCTGGGACGTGCCCTGGCTCGCCGACGTCTGGGTGCTGCGCATGGCCTACGCCAGCCCGACGTACGCGCTCGGCCTGCCAGAGACCAACTGGTACCAGCTGTCTCGTGGCTCGGTCACCCGGCCGGCGGGCACGCTGCAGGCCAGCAACCGCAGCGAGGGCACCGCGCTGGCCTTCCGTTACGGCGAGAACGAGCTGCGCTTCCTCGGGGCGGGCCCGGCCGCCGAAGCGACCCAGTTCCTGCTGTATCCGCCGCCCCGCCTGGCCACGGCGGGGCGCGCCGAGGTGCTGGCCCTGCACGCCAGGGGCACGCGCTGCCTCTTCCCGGTCGCGTACAACGGTGCGGGCGCCAGGTACACGCCCTACGTGCCCTGGCTCGGCGACTGCTGGTCGCGCCCGCACAACGCCAGCGCCAGGATCTTGGTCGCGAACGGGCGCCTCTACTACCCGGCCGACCCCGCGGGGCCGGACTACCTCCGCTACTGCCTGCGCGCCCAGTCGCTGCGCTTCGAGCCCTGCGAGTACGTAGCGGACCCCGTGTACGTGCACCCGGGGCTGCAGGTGCTGGCGTACAGCTACGGCTCCGGTTCCTCACCACCACGCCGGACGGCCAGGGGCTGCAGTCCGCCGGCTGGTGGGCGCCGGCGTTCCCCGGCCCGCCGCCGCCCTTCGAGCCCGTGGCCGTGGGCGCGTACGCCCCGCCGGACGCCGGCGCGCTGTACCAGGCGAACAGCTTCTTCAGCGGCTCGGGCCTGTGCGCCCTGCCCGGGCTGACCGCCAGCGGCCGCTGGGAGCTGTCGCTCCGCCCTTGTCCGTCGCGGCCGCGCAGCACCGACCTGCTGTACCTGAACCCGTCGGGCCAGCTAGGAGCGCTGATCCGCGGCCAGCTGCGCTGCCTGGGCTGCCAAGCCGCGGCCTGCCCCGTGGCCGCGTCGGCCGCCCAGGACGCCCCGGCCCCCGAGCTGGGTTTCTGGCCCTGCGAGGCCAACGGCGACGGCTTCGACTGCCTGGCGGACTACGTAGTGCTCGAGGCCAACGCGAGCCTCTTCCACCGGGCCAGGCTGGCGAGCGCACCGGACGCGCTCCTGCAGCTGAACCCCTCGCGCACCGCCGCCGCCTGTTTCTTCTTGCTGGCCGCCGCGCTGGCCACGCACCCCCTGACGCTGCGCGCGCTGAGCTCGCCCGCCGGCGCACCGGACCCCTGCGCGGTGGACCCGCCCCCCGCCCCGTTCCGCTTCACGCAGGCGCTGCCGGCCGCGTCGCTGGGCCCGTGGACCGCGAGTTGCTCCGGCGTCAGCGGCGCGTCGCAGTGCTGGCACGCCTTTGACGGGACCGACTACCAGGCCGGGCTGGCGGCCGGGGCCCGGCCGCGGGAGTGGCTGAGCCGCAGCTTGTACGACCCCGGCAACGGCACGTACACGGGCGGCGAGGCCCTGGGCGGCGAGTGGCTGCAGCTGCGCCGCACCGACGGCCAGTACCTGCGCCTGACCAGCTTCGTGCTGTCCGGCTACGCGGACCCGTACGATCCCCCGGCGGGCGCGAGCGGCAATGCCCGGGTCCTGTACGTGTACGGGACCGAGAGCGCGGCCGACACCAACTGGGTCCAGCTGTTCGACTCCCCGTACGCGGACCAGGACGGGCCGTGGCTCCCCCTCGAGAAGCGCAGCTACGTCGTGCTGTCGACCACGCGGGCGTACGTGGCCTTCCGCTGGGTCTTGGTCCGGATCTACCCGCGCAACGACACGGGCTCGAGCTGTACCCGAGCTTCGCGCAGGCGCACACGGGGCTGTGCGGCGGGATTCAGGGCCTGGCCTGCACCAGCGGAACGGAAGGAAACTACAGCTGCGCGTGCGGGGCGTGCTACCGGCCCAACCTGCGCGAGGGCAGCTACCCGGCCACCTGCCTGGACGTAGACGAGTGCGCCCTGGGCGCGGCGCCGCCCACGACGCGGCCCGGGCGCGACTTCACGCTCGCGGACCGCGGCGTGCGCTGCACCGCCTCCGCGTACGCGCAGGGCTGGGCGGGGACCGGCGGCTGCGAGGCGGCCTTCGACGCGGTGGGGGGGCTGTACTGGCGGTCCCCGGCTAGCTTCAGCCCCACCACCGGCTGTACGGCGTGCCCGGCGGTGCCCGGGGTCACGCAACCCGTCGGGTTGGTCGGAGAATGGCTGCGGGTTGACCTGGGGGCGGTGTACCGTCTGCGCGGCTTCGGGCTCACGCCCTCGGCCTTTACCTCCTCGGCCCCGCGGTGCACGCGCGTGTACGTGAGCGTGGGCGCCGGCGACCCCCGCAGCACTGGTGGGACGCCGTGCAGACCAGCTGGTCCCCCGCCACCAGCTGGTCGTCGGCCGAGTCCTGGTTCGAGCCGGCCTCCCTGGCGGTGGCCCGCTACGTGCTGCTGGCGTTCACGGAAAGCCTGCCGGGCCAGACGCAGGTGGCGCTCGACGACGTGCGGTTCCGCGTGGCCGACGACATCGCGCCCAGCGCGCCCGCCTGCCTACTCTTTGACTACAAGTTCGACGCGGCCTGGACGGCGCCGGACTACCACCAGGACACGGGCCTGTACACCGGCACGGAGAGCCGGGTCATCGGGGGCGTGACCTACCGGGGGGCAGCCTGGTCTACGACCTGGGAGGGGTCTTCCTGCTGCACCGGCTTGCGCTGGTCGGGATGGTCGGGCTCGCGCAACACACGGGGCCCAACAACCTGACCTTGGGCATCGGCAACAGCTCCAGCGGACCCTTTGCGCTGTGGCAGCGGGGCCTGCAGGTAGACTGGGTCCCGGAGGACGTGACTACTTATTTCAACCCGCGGCGCTGGTGGGTAGACCCCGGCAAGTCAGTCTACGGGCGCTACGTGGTCCTCGTCGCCGTCCGGAGCGGCAACCCGTACCCGACGGGCTTCAACCCTTCCACCCGGGTGGAGCTAACGGAGGTGTTCTTCGAGACGGGGCCCGGGCGCGCGGCCGGGGGCGACTGCGGGGGCACGTCCATGCTGTGCCAGAACACGCCGGGCTCTTACCGCTGCCAGCTGCGTGATGACTGCTTTACCCGGCCGTGCGGACCGGGCTATGCCTGCACTAACACCCCCCAGGGCGCCTCCTGCACCTACGTAGGCTAGGCTAGCACACGCGCGGCCCCTTCCCTCTCCTCGTATCATATAATGGCTTCGTTTTTTAGTACGACATAAAAAAAGAAAACTGTGCGCCAAGCCCTTGGCACCGCCGGCCGGGTCGACGCGGCCCCCCCCCGCCTAGCGAAGAGGACAGGCGCCGCGGCGCCCCCGGCCCGGGCAGCACGCCCGTAGACTAGGCGCCCCGCCCGGTGGCGCGCTCGGCCGGAGTGGGCACGGCGGGCGGGCCTCGTGGCAGAGAGGCCAGCAGGCCGGCGGCCGCGGTGCGGGCGTTCTGTGCCCGCTGCAGGCGGGCCAGGCACTCTAGCCTCTCGGCGTGGCCGGTCACGGTCACCAGCAGGTCCTCGAAGTAACGACAATCTTGCTCGGCCAGAGCCAGCTCATTCGCCAGCCGGCGCCGGCGGCCCGCGGCCCGCCTCAGAGCTACGGACATGCGGCCGCCCAAGGGCCAGCAGAGGAGGAAGGGGGATTCTCCGGGCCGCCGGCCGCCGCGCCCCCGGGGGGAGGGGGGCACGCTCCTAGCGAGGGGGGAGGGAAGCACGCTCCCCCCTCCCTCCTCCCGGCCTGCTTTGCCCACGGGTAGGAAGGAAAGGGAGCAGGGCCGCCCCCTCACCCCCACCCCCCCCCCCGGGCCCCCGCCTGACTACTAAAGCGGTGCACCGAAAACCACCACGCCTTCCTTCCATGGCGGCCTACCCGCCCCCCCGCAGTGCCAGCGGCAGCTCGCGCGCTGGCTGGACTGGGCTGGGCTGGCCGCGCTGGCCTGTGTGTCGCCGTGGCACGAACGCTTGCTGCAGGCACCCGCGGTCTGGCGAGAGACCGGGATCGGCGACCGAGAGCTGGACGTAGCTCAGCCGAGGCTCCGGGCGTTGGTCGAGGTCTGGGGCCAGGCCTGGCAGGCCGGGGCGCGCCCCCGGGCGTCCGGGCTGCAGGTGCGGGCCGGGCTTCCAGATCCCCTGGCCGAGGCCCGCCGGCTAAGCCCTTGTGTGGTGATCGAGGGACTACTAGTAGTGCTAGAAGACTGGCCTCCGGAGTGGAAGCCCTTCCTTTTCCGGGAGCTGCTGTGCGGCATAGCCGAAGTACTCCCCGAGCTGCAAAGCCTACAGCTGCTACGTTACACAGGGCTGGCGGGCCCGGGGCTAGAAAAGCTGCCGGAGCTGCGCAAACTTCAACGTCTATCCTTCAGGTATTGCCAAGGACTGACGAACGCGGGGCTTAGGTACGTGTCAAAGCTAACAGAGCTACAACACTTAGACCTGGGCTTTTGTAAACCACTGGTGGACGGGATGGTGAGGCAATTGCCTAACCGTCTGCGCTACTTAGACTTAAGCTTTGCCACCGGACTGAGGACGGGCGAGGGGCTGCGGGGCTTGACAGAGCTGCGACACCTGGATCTGAGCCATTGCCAGAAGCTAGAGGTCGGGAGTCTGCAGTACGTGGCAGCTTTGCCACAGCTGCGGCACCTGGCTTTGAAGGACTGCACAGGGCTAACCGACGCGGGGCTGCTAGACTTAGCGAGAATGCACCAGCTACAATACCTAGACCTGAGCTTTTGTACTGCGCTGACGGACGCGGCGCTGGCGCACTTGACCAACCTCCGAGAGCTGCAGCACCTAAACCTTAGCTCTTGCCCGAAGCTGACCAGTGCGGGGCTGGCGCACCTGGCGGGCCTGCCAGAGCTGCGATACCTAGACCTGGACTCCTGCTCAGGAATGACGGACGAGGCGCTCCCCTTCCTGGGGAAGCTGAGGCACCTGCGAAGCCTTAGGCTGACCAATTGCGGAGCACTGACGAGGGCGGGGCTGGCGCGTCTGGCGGCAGGCCTGCCAGAGTTGCGAATCCTCGAGGGAGGCGGAAATTGAGTTCGGCCGGCCGGCTTGGCGCCAAGGCGGAGCAGGAGGGGGAGCCTACACGCCCCGCCAGAACGCGCCCGCCGGAACGCGCCCCGCCGACCCTCTCTTCTGCCCTCCCTTGGCCAGCGATACCGCGCTCTGGCGGGCCACCGTGTCGGACGGCCAAGGTAGCGGTGGCTCTCCCTCTCCCCCCCCCCTCCCGTGGGGGGGGGGGCCAGGCGGGGGGGGGGGGCGGCGTCCCCGCCCCGGCCCCCCCCCTTCTCTCCGCCCCGAGGCCGCGCCAGGGCCGCGGCCGGTGGGCGCGGCCGGTGGGCGCCGGGGCGGGGACGCCGCCCCCCCCCCCCCCCCCCCGCAGCCCGCGTGCGCGTGCGGCCGCGCCGTCTCTCCCTCCCCCCGGCCGACGCCCCCCTGGCCCCGCCCGCGGCGCCCTGCTCACCCCCCAAAACGGGGAGCGGTCCATGGACAGCACCCAGCCCGCGCGGGCGCTGGCCGAGCCAGTCGACCCGGCCTGGTTCGACTGGACCGGCCAGAGCGAGCACGAGTTCTGCTGCTGTATCTGCTCCGGCCTGCTACAGGAGGCCGTGCAGACCAAGGGGTGTGGCCATCTGTTCTGTGGCCCCTGCCTGCGGCAGTGGCGCAAGAACCGGTGCCCGCTGTGCAACCAAACACTGCCCGAAGCCGAGCCCTTCTTTCCCGACCTGTCGTGGCGGCTCCGGGTCAACCAGCTGCGGGCCCGCTGCCAGGAGTGTGGTTTCGTAGCCTGCTGGGAGGGCCAGCGCACCTGGTGGTCGTCGCACGCGCTGGTGTGCGCGGCCAAGCACACGTGCGAATTCTGCGGCGAGGCCCTGCCGGTCGGCTGCATCAATCGGCACTATGGTACCTGCCCGGACGCGCCGCGGCCGGAACGCAAGGTGTTGCCCCCCCCGGAGGAGTACGTGTCCTGCAGTTTCGCCGAGCTGGGCTGTCCGTACCGGGCCCAGCGCGGCGATGCCGCGGGCTGGGCCAAACACGGTAAGCAAGGCCTGGCGGGGCACGTGGCGCTGCTGTCACCGCCCGCTCCCTGGCTGGACGACGCCTTCCCCGTCACCAAGCTGATGCACACGAAACTGCAGACGCGGAGCCCCTGGTCGGCCGAGGTGGCGCTGCCCCCCGGCCTGGCCTGCGCGTCGCTCCGCCTGACCCTAAATCCGGCGCAGGGCACTGCCACGTGGGCGGCGCGCCTCGCGGCACCCGTCGGTACCAAACAGAAGCTGTACCTGGATTACGAGCTGTCAGTCAAGGAAGTCAGGCGCACGGGAGAAGGGGGGGAGTACGAACTGGCCTCGCTAGCTCACTATGACTCTCGCGCGCAGGGCGACGGCGCCTGTGCCTTCCAGGCGGCGCCAGGCTCTTGCATCCAGGTGGGGCTGCGCCTCCTGTGGGCCTGGCCCACCCCCCGGCCTCGCCCGCCGGCCGGCCACCGCGCGCTGGGGACCGAGGTCGCGGCGCTGCAACGCCGGGTCCGGCGGTTGGAGGAGCTGCTGTCGCAGAGCCAGCCCGCCGCGTCGGCGCAGCCCGCGGCCACGTCGCCGCGCCAGGAGAAGCGAGCCAGGCAGGACGAGGCGGGCCCGTCCTGAGCGGGCCCGGGCGGCACCGCGGGCACGGATAGGAGACAAAGAAGGCCGCAGAGGGTGTGGGGGGGGGCCGCCTGGGTGGCTAGGAAACGTGATGGCGCTTCCGGCTGGTCCTGACCAGTAATAAACCTGACGGAACCTGACGAAACCTGACGGCGTTCTTGCCCCCCCCCGGCCCAGGCAGGCAGAGCCGAGCTCCCCCCCGGGTGCTTGCGGGGCCCCGAGCACGGGTTAGCGGTCCGCACTACGGCCGGCCGGGTCCGCGCGCGTGCGGTGGTCTGGGGGCAAGAGAAATTTCCTGGCCGAGCGGCTAGCCGCTACCGATCGCGCCGGCTCCCCCCCCCCCCCCTCCTTCCTGCCCGGTCCCTCTGCTGGTAGCACTCATTCCTGCTCTGCGCTCCTCTCGCTGCCCTTGCCCCGGGTGGAACTCTCTCCCCTCCCCGCCAACCCCCCTTTGCCCCCGAGCCACCGCCGGGGCCGCCCGGTTGCTCTGCTACAAAGCCAGCCGCTCATGACGACGGCCCCTGCGGGGGCTGCACAACTGTTGGCGCTGGCCCGGGCCCGGGATTGGCTCGCTTGGGACCGCCTGGGCCAATTAGCAGTCCTGTGCCCCGAGTCGGCCCGGTGCCTGCACGAGCCGGGCTTCTGGGGGGTTACCGTTGCCCCAAGCTCCGGCTGGAGGAGGAGGCGAGGGTGCGAACCTTCCTAGCCCTCACAGGCAACGCCTGGGACAGCGCTCGCACGCGCGTAGCAGAGCTCTGGCTGTACTCCGTGTGCCTGGAGGCCCTGGCGGGACACTGCTTTCGGAACGTGGTGGTGGACCGGGCCATCTTCACGCCGACCTGCGGGCTACAGCAGGCGACCACGCGCCTGCCAGCGGTCTTCCTCTGTATCAAGTGGCTGGAGCTGTGGTACGGCCAGAGCGGACTCTCCCGGGCCGAGCTGCAAGCCGTGGCCAAGCTTCGTTGCTTGGAGCGTCTGGGCCTCTCTGGCTGCACGGGGCTCACGGACGGGCTCGCGGGGCTGTCGGGGCTGCACAGCCTGCAACGCCTGGAGCTCTCCGGCTGACATCGGCTGGAGGACGCGGGGCTCGAGGGGCTGTCGGGGCTGTGCGCCCTGCGGCACGTTAACCTCGGGGGCTGCAACCGGCTCACGGACGCCGGCCTGGCCCACTTGTCCAGGCTGCACAGCCTGCAACAGCTTGACTTATCCGGCTGCCACCAGCTCACGGGCACCGGCCTGGTCCACTTGTCCCGGCTGCACAGCCTGTGGCAGCTTGACTTGTCCGGCTGCCACCAGCTCACGGACGCCGGCCCCCCCCCACCTGTCCCAGCTGGACAACCTGCGGTACCTCAACCTGTCCGGCTGCAGAGTGCTCACGGACGCCGGTCTAGCCCGCTTGTCCGGGCTGCACAACCTGCGGTACCTCAACCTGTCTGGCTGCCGCCTGCTTCTGGACGCCTGCCCCCCCTTTTCCGGACAGCACCAGCTGCGGTACCTGAAGCTCTCCGACTGCGTATCGCTCACGGACGCCGGTCTAGCCCGCTTGTCCAGGCTGCGCGGCCTGTGGCACCTAGACCTGTCCGGCTGCCGCCAGCTCCTGGACGCCAGCCTGGCCCACTTGTCCGGGCTGAGCAGCCTGCGGTACCTCAACTGTCCGGCTGCGACCAGTTCACGGACGCTGGTCTGGCCCACTTGTCCGGGCTGCGGGGCCTGCGGCAGCTAGACCTTTCCTACTGCGACCGGCTCACGGACGCCGGCCTGGCCCACTTGTCCGGGCTGCAGGGCCTGCGGCGCCTAGACCTGTCCGACTGCCACCTGCTCACGGACGCCGGCCTGGCCCGCTTGTCCGAGGCGCCGCACCTGCGGCTCGTGGCGCGCTAGCGGCAGTGGCGCCCCGGCAGGAATGGTTCAACCGGACAGGGCACGGCGCTCTCCCCCCGCCTGGTTGGCTGGAGGTACCAACTCCCCTTCTCTCTCTCTCTCTCTCTCTCTCTCTCTCTCTCATCCAGGACATAAACTAGAACTGACTCCCGCTTGCTTCTTTTATTGACTCGTACTGGCTACCTGCGGGGGTTCCGGCACCTGGGCCGGCTCCGGCGGGGGCGCTAGGCCCCGCAGGCTCCCGATCCAGTAGTCGCACTGTTGGGTATGGAGGGTCCAGCTCTGGCGCAGCTGGTCTAGTGCCGGCAGCTTCTTGTGCACGCGGGCGAGCCTCCCGTGCAGTTCGACTGCATCACAATCCGGCGGCGCCGGCGGCCGGTTGGCCTTGAGACTGTAGGTGTCGCAGACATCGCGCAGGAAGCCAGCGAAGTCGGCGTACGCCAGGGCCTCGCGCGACGGGTGGTGCCGGAGCACCTGCACACGGAAGAGGTACTCGCCGCCTACCCCCGGGCACACGTCCTTGTGCTGCAAAAAGTCGGAGCCGTTCAGGCTCAGCGCGCGCAGCACGGGCCACAGCTTGTGGCCGGCGCGCAGCCGCTCGTGGGTGCGGGCTAGGTCCAGCAGGTGCTTGTGGTAGAAACGCAGCCAGAGCCTGCTGCCCCGGCCGGCGGGCGAGGCCAGCAGCAGCAGGCCCAGCAGCCAGAAGTCGGTGTCGGTGGTTTCCACCGCCGCCAGCGCAGCGCGGCCGTGCAGCGACCACCACCGCAGCGCCCACCCAAAGCACCCCACGTCGGCCTCGCCCGCCGTCACGGGCGCCCAGGGCCCGTCCCCCGCGTGCTTCTCCCACGCCTTGGCGCCGGCCGGCAGGCGCCAGCAACACCCCCCGCCGAGGTCCAGCACCACGTCCGTGCCCGCGCGGGCCAGCCGGTGCCGCAGCCAGTCCTGCCCCAGCAGGAGCTGTCCCAGGTGCCTGAGCAGCAACGCGCGCGCGGTGCGCTCCTCCAGCAGGTCTTCGACAAAGGCGCCGGGCACGACCACCGCGCCCCCCGGCTGTACGTGCAGGATGCGTTCGGTGCCGGGGTCGATGGCGAGCTCGCCTGCCGGCAGCTTGACAAACGGGCTCTTCTTCTCCAGGGCCCGGACCCGCCTGGCCTGCGTCTCGGCCTTGAGCCGGGTCACGTGCTCTGGCTTGTCGGCTACCAGCACCAGCAACGCGGGCGCCGCGCCCCCCCGCCCCCGTCCAGTACTCGAGCGTGTGCGTGAGCAGGCCCGCGGCGAGCCCGGGCCACAAGCACACATTGGCCGGCGTACCGGCACGGGCCTGGCGGGCCTGGTACGCCAGCACCTGCAACTGGACCAGCGTGTCCTGCACTACGGCCACGGGGCCCAGCTCCCCGAGCGCGCCGGCGGGGTGCTCCAGCCGCGAAGCCTCCAGCTCGGCGGGGCACAGGCGCCCCAAGGTCTTCCAGCCGTCATACAAGCCCATCGAGGGTGCGGGTGGAGCAAGGCCCACCTCCTGTTTTCTGGGCCGGCCCCGGCTGACGTGGCCCGAGGGGGGCACGCCCCCCCCGCGGACCGCGCCCCCCCCCTGCCGGCACGTGCCGGGCGGCGCCCGCCCGCCCCCCTCCCCCGGCCACGTTCCCCACCCCGGGGTGGTAGCAGCGCGCGCCGCCCTCCCCCCCGACCACCTGGTGGGACCTGCAGGCCGCGCGTACGCTGGCGGCCGGCCGCTACCTGCGCCGCTACCCCACCGCGGCGGCCGAGGAGGCGGCCGGGGCGGGCGCGCGTTATCAGGCGCTGGCGGACCTGGTCGTGCTGTGCCTGCTGAGCCTGACGCCCCAGCCCCGCAGCTCGATCCTGCGCCGGCTGCAGTTCGGCGTCACCCTGCGGCGCAAGGAGGCGGGCGGGCGCTGGTGGCTAGACCTCAGCAACCCGTTCGAGCTGGCGTCGGTGCACAAGACGGCCCGCTTCTACTACGACCGAGAGTACGTACAGCCGCTGCCGCTGCAGACGCTGCGACGCTGCGGCCATGATGGGCCCGGCGCGGCGCGGGACGTCGGCGGCCTGTTGGGCTGGGTACTGCCGGAGTGGCGTGCGCTGGGCCGGGGCCTGGGCACGCGCGGCTTCGTCTTCTCCTGCCGCTACCCGGGCGTGGCCTGTTGGCCTGGGTACTCCCGCGGGCGTGGCGCGCTCGTCATTGCCGACGACGAGCTGCAGGCGCGGCTGACCGGGGCGCTGGTGCGGGCGGGGGGGTGCCGCCGGCGCGCGCGCGGACCCTGCACGTCTGGCAGCTGCGCAAGCTGGCCGAGACGTTCCTGGCCCAGGCCGGCGACGAGGCAGAGCTGCGGCACAGCTACTGCCAGTACTTTGGGCGGCACGGCGCGGACCCCGCGGCCCTGGCCCCGGTGCACCAGCTCACGGCCGCCCTGCACCAGCACTGCCAGCGGACGGCGCAGCGCCGGTACCTGTACCACCTCATCTTCCGCGAGCGGCTGCGGGCGCTCCTGGACGACTTCGACAGCTTCTGGGCCCGGGCCCTCGTGTACGACGCGGCAGGCGACGAGGTGCGGCTGGACACCGACTTGGTGCGCGCCTGGCTCGGCGGCGGCCCCGGCGCGGGGGCAGGGCCCTGCTCCGGGGCTGCCCCGGCGCCGGTCTGGCCCGGCGAGCTCCGGGAGGAAAAACAGCCTTAGGGGGGGGGGGGGGGGACCGGGGGACCGGGGGCGGCGAGTACCAGAGTGAGGCCAGCAAACTCTTCTTTTAATCAAACACACCAAAAGAGGACTGCGGCGGGAGCCCCGGCGGCCGGACCAACCCCCGCGTGCGCCAGGGGCTTCTTCTGTCTGCTTAGTACACCTCGCTCACTTCCCGGCCCGGCGGCGGCCGGTCTGGTACGGCTGCGGCGGGCGCAGCCGCCGGTGCTTCCGCCGGGACGCACGGGGCCCCAGCGGCCACCGCCGGGGCCGGCGTCACCGCGGATACTTGGTACTCCTCACTTGGTCCCCAGCCGTGGTATTGCAACGCCGGCAGGCAAAGGTGCAGCACGTACTTAGATTCACCGTCAAAGAGCAGTTGGCGGTCGAAATCCACGCCGTAGCAATGCCCGTCAAAAGAGACCAGAGCCAGCCCCGAGCGCCACGGCGACAGCAGCCAGTCAGTGCCCTTGTGCTGCTCGCGACGCCGGCTCACGACGGCCGGCGGTTGCGGGAGAGAGTCGAGAAACTCCAAGAACACTGGCCACGAACTAATACGCCTGGGAAACTGGTACATGAGCCTACCGAAGCGGCGGGGCGCGTGGCAGACATTAAAGAGCGCAAAGGCCGTGCAGCCGTAATCCTGGTCGTGTCGATACCTCTGCTTGATCTCGGTGGCAAAGGTGCTGGCGGCCACGAGGCCGCTGCACACACGGAACGGGCGCCCCTGCCCGGGGCGCTCGGGGCGGTGGATGGACACGCAGAGGGTAGGGCGGCCCGCCGGCTCCCGAGGGACTAGGCGGCAAGAGAAGGTGCGCTTGAAGAGGCTGACCAGGGCCACGGGGGCGCCGTCCCCGCGCTCCGCCACCGTCGCGCGGGGAGGCTTCCGGGCCGGCGGGGTAGCCCCCCCGACGACGGGCGCGGCGAGGGCCGCCAGCGCTACCACCGCCACTCGGCGGAGCGTGTCGTGGTGCCGCAACGCGATCGGCGGAAAGTCCACGTACCTGCTGGGGCTGGCGATCCTGCCCCGGTACAAGTCGTTCCCCGTGTCCAGCACTTCGCCGGTCGGGAGGACGGCCACCGCCCCCTGGAAGAGCAAGGCCTCCGCTTGTTCCGGCAAGCTGCGTCCTCCCCGGGCGAACGGCGAGAGCAGAGCCACCAGCTCTGCGACGGGCGCGGGAGGAGGCTCCGGGGCCTGGTGCTCCGGTGGGGTTGTAGGCGCCGGGGGCTCTGGCTCCGCGGCTTGGTGCTTTGGTGGGGTTGTAGGCGCCGGGTGCTCTGGCTCCGCTGCCTTGTGCTTCTTGAACGGGCGCTGCACGGCGGTGGGCGTGGTTGGCCCTTCGGTAGGGCGCTCGGGCCACGGGGCGGCCGTCGTAAGCATCCTCGCTGGCTTGGTGAGTAGCGTGGCTGTCTTTTTGTGGGGCGGGCTGGCCTGTCCTGCGCCGCTGCGTGCCCCGGCCACGCGCGCGGGGGAGGGGGCGTGGGGGGGGGGGGGGCGCCCCTCCACAGACGCGTGCCGGCACAATGGCCCCCCCCCACTTGGCGCGCGCCCCAATGAGGAACGCGCCCCCACACGCTGGGCGTGCGCCGGGGCGGCTCCCCCTGCCGCGATGACCCGCCGGGCCCGCGCGCGCCGGCGCGCGCCGGCGCACGCCCAGCGTGTGGGAGGGGTGTGCGCCCCCCCCCCGGCGCGCGCCCCCGTCGCTTGCCTGGACGGGAGCTTCACAAATCCAACTTTCCGATGCTCTCCAGCCGCGACGAAGCAGCCTGTGCCAGCCCCCAGCTCGACCCCCAGCCCGGCTCCAAGCGGCCCGACTACGAGGACAGCGCCCCCACGCCTCCCCCCGCCAAGAAAGCCCGTCTGGCCGCCGCCCCGCTGATCCTGTGCTTCTTCAGCAAGAGCAAGGCCTACCCGCCCGAATCGGAGCTCGGGCGCCTCCTGCAGCCGCTCGGACCGCGCGGCCTCAGCAACTTCGCCGTCCTTCAGTCAGGCCACGTGCTTTTCGGCCCCGACCCGGCGGCCCCGCAGGCGTTCCGCTCCGTCGAGCATGCGTTCCAGGCAGCCAAGTACCTGTTCTGCCAAGACTCTGCCACCTTTGCCGCGTTCGCGCGGCCCCCCTGGTCCGAACTCTCCGGTGCGCAGATCAAGTCCCTGGGCGGCCGTAAGGCCTTCAAGCAGCGCGGCCTCCGCCTGGACAGCGCCCGTTGGGAGCAGGCCTGCGTCGGCGTCATGTTGATGCTCTTGGCTGCGCGCTGGGCAGAGGATGCCTGGTTTGCGCACGTGCTGCGTACCTGCTACGAGAGGGGCTACGCGTGCCTACACTTTGAACGGACCGGACTGAAGTCCTTTTGGGGGGGTTGTGTCGACGGCACCGGGTCGTGCGTGGGGCAGAACGTCCTAGGCCGGCTGCTGCTGTGGCTGGCGCAGCACGGGCCGGAGCACGTGCGGGCGCAGCAGCGGCAGTGGGACCACGCAGGCCTGGCTGTGTTTGAACAGGCGGCGCTCTGGCAGAAAAGGTTCTTCGCTGACTGCCCCAAGTAGTTTGGGCCTAGCCTTTTGTCTGGCTCCCTGGTGTACTCTGACTTATTCATTAAAACCAAAAGTACTGCCGTAATTTTCTTGGACTTGCTCGTTCGTGTACTCTCTGACTCGGTAAAAGGAAAAGGTACTGACAGGCCTGCCGGCCCGGGCCAGCGCCTGCTTCTTGCCCAGACCGGCGGCGCCCTCCCACTCGGTCCGGCGCCGGTCGCCGGTCGGCCGGGGGGGAGGGCACCGCTCTCGAGGCCGGTCTGCCACCCGGCGGCCGGTGGCACCACCACCTGTCGGTCGCCAGGTGGCCGGTGGCACCACCACCGGTCGGTCGCCAGGTGGCCGGTGGCACCACTGCAATTGGCCAGTCTGTCGCCCGGCGGCAGGTGGCGCCGTCGGCCGGCGGAAACAGGTCGGTGTGGCGGGTGGCACAGTTGGCCGGTGGGAACGGGTCGGGGTGGCAGGTGACACAGTCGGCCGGTGGGAACGGGTCGGGGTGGCAGGTGGCGCCGCCACGCCTGGTCGCCAGTCAGTAGTCCGGTGGCGGGTGGCACCGTCGGCCGGCGGAAACAGGTCGGGGTGGCGGGTGGCGGGTGGCGCCAGTAGGCAGAGTTCTGGCCGGTAGGGGGTGGCTGCACAATGTTCGGCCGCGGGAGGGGAGAAGGGAGAGGGGAGAGGGGAGGGGAGTGTGTGAGGCGCGCCGCGCGAGCGCGCACTCTGGTGGCACCTGCCACCGGCACGGCCGGCACCCGGTGGCCGCACCGGTGGCTGGCGCCGCCGGTAATCTACTGTGCCACCGGCCACCACCTAATGCACAATGTTTTTCCCCTTCCCCCTCCCCTCCCCTCCCCTCTCCCTTCTCCCCTCCCGCGGCCGAACATTGTGCGGGCCCGGCCGCTGCTACTGGCCAGGGTCTGCACACGGGTGGCACCAGCCACCAGCGACCAGTTTCCGTCGGCGGCCGGTGCCGCCCGCCACCGGCGGCGGCCTGACACACCCCCCCCCCACGCAGTCCGCCACTCGCGGCCGCTGGAGTCCCGTCGGCCGGCGCCACCTGCCACCCGCCACCAGCGACCAGTTTCCGTCGGCGACCGGTGCCACCTGCCACCGGCGACCAGCGGACGGTGACCTGCCACCTGCCACCGGCGGACAGCGACCGGCGACCTGCCACCTGCCACCGGCGGACGGAGACCTGCCACCGGCGACCGGCGACCTGCCACCGGCGGACGGCGACCGGCGACCTGCCACCGGCGGCAGGCCCGGGCCGGCCGGGGCTGTGGCTAGGTTACCCAGCGCCGGGGCAGGTAGGAGTGAGCTCCGAGCTCGTGTGCAGCTAAGGCCGGGAAAACGAGAGGAAGTACCTGGATTTATTTACTTTACTGGCACGCAGCCGCGGGCAGCCTCTCAGGGCTCGCGGTCGCCTGTCTTGTGCTTCTTGGCCGCCGGGGCGTGAACCTGGGGGGGGAATTCCGCACAGAGCCAGGCCAGTGCGGATTCCATCCCGCCTCTCTTCGCCGAGTCCCACCCTGGGCCCAGCGGTAGCTGTCCACAGGCAGCTAACCGGATGGCTACGACGGATCCGCCCCGCAGAGGGACCGTCGCCGGGCATTCCAGGTCTACGAAAGACCCGCAGTCTGTCAACTCGAGTGTGAATTCGTTCACTCCCTGCTCCGGGCCCAGCACAGGCGGCAGCCGGAGCCGCTGCAGAGACGTACAGCCAGAGATCACGAGCTTAGATTCCCAGCACTGCGGCAGCGCCGGAAGCACCAGTTTCGTGACCCGGCCGCAGTCCTTGAGTTGCAACTCAAACCTCAGCGCGACCGGTAGTTACGCTGGCCACCGAAAGCACCGGAACGAGCTACACTCCCTGACGTCAAGCTTCACGTACCTGGGCCAGTGCTGTTCGGCTGCTGGCCAGCCAGCGGGCGGCGACGGCACCGCCCATTCCCGGAGGGCAGGACACCGAACGCAGCGGACGTCCATCCCCCCGCGTGACTCCCTTAGGAAGATGTCTAGGATCGACGCAAGAGCTGTCCTGGACGGCTTGGGCTGTCCGACCCTGGCCAGCACAGGGAAGCTGCAGGTGGCGAGCGTGGCGCAGTCCTCGAAATGCAAGCTGACGTTGCCGCCAACGGAGGTCAGGGCGGGTAGTGTAAGCCGGCCGAGCTTCTCACAGTGCGCGAAACGCAGCGTAACATCCCCCAGCACCTCGCTCAGCGACAGCAGCAGGCACCTGAGCAGGCCCGCACAGCCTTCGAAATAGAGGTTTAGAGCGCCACTAGCCCGCAGCTTCGGTAAGGCACACACTGCCAGGCTCTGCCAGCTAGTCGCGTCCAGCTTGAGCCGATCCTTGACAGTCTGCAGCTGTGGCAGCTCGATGGTCTCCAACGCCCGCGACTGCTGCTGGCTTCGGTCTGGCGTGGCGAGAATTATATGCAAAGAGAAGGCACTCCGCAGCTTGGGGAAACTGAGTTGCCGCAGGGCGGGACAAACCACCAGCTGGAGCGAGAAAGATTCGGTGGCGTTTTCCCAGTCCGGGAAGCACAAAAAGGGCAGAGCAGGGCACGACACCCATAGGGAGCACGTGCCGCGCCCTGGCAGCAAGCAGAGACCCTGGTCCGCGGAATTGGCTAATATCATCAGGCACACCGGCTGTGGGCTCTCCCGGCCAGGCTCGCTCGTGCGGATAGTGCTGAGCCGACCACAGCTTTGCACTGTCAGCAACAACACCCGCCAGCGCGGTCCGGCCTGCGTAAAGACCAATTCGCGCAAATGCGGCATAACAGACAATTCCACGGAGGGCGAACGTGAAACCCCGTCATTAGGTCCCGTGCTGAGGCAAAGTTTGGTGTCAGTGAACGAGAGTCGTTCTACTACCGAGAGCAGCGGATGCGCGCTGGGCTCCGCCGGCCGCCCGTGTGGAGGTGGCTCTTCCCTGAGAGAGAACCCGTCCCGGAGAGCTAGGCGGCGGCAGACCACCTCCTGGATCGGGACGGCCTGGTTCCTGGCCCAGGGAAAGCTAGAGGCGCACAGCTCCGCGAGTGCCGGCCGCTGGTGCTCGTGGTAGCCCCGGCCCAGGCCGAGCAGCAGCTTTTGCAGGCGGCCGGCGGGAGGGAGCACGAGCTTGACTGCCTCGCCCAGCGCGTTCCAGTATTGTTCCCCCGAGAGCTGCCTCCAAGGGTTGTGCTCTGGCCCGCCCGCCGGCGCCCCGCCCGCCGGAGAATCGGCGGCCGGGAGAAGCAATCGGCAGAAGACCAGCGTGTTCGGGGGCTGTGGCTGGGCGCCAACCCCTTGTGACGTGTCCCCGCGGAGCCTGGCTATGGCTACTTCCCACTGCTGCTCGTTCAGGTCTGGCGGCGGCCGGTAGTCCGTGCCAACACTGCGCTGAATCTCCCGTGTCCACGCTTGGCGGTTTTTCCGGAACTCGTCTAGCTCTTGCGCTAGGGTGAGACTGGCGAGCGGCGGGGCTGGCGACGCGCGGCGCAGCAGGCGCCGCAGATGCAAGTAGTACATTAGCAGGTCCTGTGCTGCCCCCAGCCGCAACTCGCCCGGCAGGATTTTTGAGCGGCTCAGCGCGAGGCGGATCATAGCTTCGCGGGGCAAGAAGCTAGACACGACCCCGTCTACGCCAGCCTCTGGTTCCAAGACCGTGCGACTGCTTCCCCCTTATATTCGACCGAACGCGCCGGGCGCCAGCGCCGGCAGTGACGGCAGAGCCGGCAGCCGGGGTCGTCCATGTTTTCCTGGGTAAGGAGGGGCTGGCACGGGCGGCCGCCGGTCGGCGCCGGCCGGGGCCGGGGGCGGGGGGGGGGGGGGGGGTGGCGGGAGTGGCGAGGGGGGGGGGGCGCGCGGGAGGGGGGACGGGAGGGGCCGAAGGGGGGGGGCAAGCGCGCGTGCCACCGCGGGGAGCGGTGATGTGTGTACGTGTGTGCGAAGAGGCAGGAGCGGGAGCCCCCCCCCGCGCGCCGGTCCCACGTGGCCGAGCCGTACGCGGCTGCGGGCCCACGTCATCACCCTGCGCCTCAAACTGCCGCTCCCCATTGCCACCGGCGACCGCTATCCACCGGCGG
Organism: Paulinella micropora; assembly: GCA_019918135.1. NCBI lineage: Eukaryota > Cercozoa > Imbricatea > Euglyphida > Paulinellidae > Paulinella > Paulinella micropora. The sequence goes on along the minus strand of WBZZ01004830.1, from coordinate 13,556 downwards.
AAGGTGCCGTCTGCCACCGGTGGACGCTGTCTCTCCCACCGGCGGCAGTGGAGGCGGCAGCTCCGAGGCGGCGTCAGCCTGGCGGCACTGTGTAGCACTGTTCGACTGAACAACAAGACTGAGACGCACCGGCAGGAGGCGGATTCTTTCCCCCTCGGCAGGCAAAGACGAGAGTTCGTTTTAGCTTAGGCTCAGTCACAAAACCTACCGAAGAAAGCAAACTACTGATACTAGGCCCCGCGGTAGTCACCACCTGCCGCCAGCGGCCCAAGCAAGAAGCCCGGCGGTCGGGGTGTGCCCGGGGGCCCCCGGTCCTCCCCCCCCCCCCCCCGGCCGGGCGCTGTGGGCACACGCGCACCGGCACACCCCACCGTCCGGCAGCAGCCCCGTGTTGCACTCTGGGCGCACCCGGCCCGCCGCTAGCCGGGCGGAGTAAGTAACGCCAGCTACCCAATTGCGTCTGCTGTGCTAGGCGGGCGGCGGCTGTGCGGACGAGAAGTCGGCCGCCTTGAACTCAACAAGCTCTGCCCCGAGGACGCCGTTTCCAGCCAAGCCCTTCCCCCCGCGCTCGGGGAAATACAAGCGCAGGCACGCACCGCACGAGATGCAGACTAGGCAGGGCAAGAGCAAGGTTGCGATGATGAAGCCGGAGGGCCTAGCACTTGCCCTAGCGTACTCGCAGCCAAACAGTCAGCGGTAGTGGATCCTGCACGGCAGCAGCAGGTTCCGGCACTGCAGGTAGAGGTACAGGCGATTGCCGTCCAGTGTACGCCGCGTCCGAAAATCAACGCAAGACACCGCGTACCAACTGCTGTTGCCGCTGTCGTCAACAGCGAACGGGTCGGGCCCGGTAGAGAGAGAGGGATAGTAGAGCTTGCTTTCAGGGTCAGGGTCCGGCGTGGCCTTGACGATAAAAGCGACGGGTCACTCAGCAAGTAGTCATCCGCGCGCAACTGCAGTGTGCTGACGTAGACGCGGGCCCCGGCTGGACACTCGGCAGAGAGCACGCCCGCCCCGGACCAGGCTTCCCCCGCTATCTCGAGCGTTTGGTCGCAACTCTCGCAGACGCAGCCGTTGTCCGCCCGGGCCCGGGCCAGGCACCAGCCACTGACGATTGCCCAGAACATTAGGAAGAGAGGTGACAGTGTTCCGCTAGGAGGGAAGCCAGTGATCTTGGGGTGGCAGCGGCAAGGGGGTGCGGGGGGCCAGCTCCCCCCCCCTCCAAGCGCTCGGCACGCTGGGGGGGGGGGGGAGAGGGAGAGTGGGCTGGGAGGAGGCCGCTAGGGGGGGAAGAGCAACCGGGGGACCGGGAGGCGCGCCAGGCTCCGCCTCCCCGGGCCGCCCGCACCCCCCCCCCCTGTGCGCCAGTGGGCCCGGCAGGCCCGGCGCGCGGCCGTCGTACCTTGGGCGGCGAACCGTGGCTGGCTAGCCAGGCGGGTACACCGTTCGTCCGGGCGGTTTGCGCCGCGGGAGGCCGGACGGGGGGGGGGCCGCCCGGGCACGGGCTGGACGGGGGGCACGCCAGCCACACCGCCGGCGGCAGGTGGAACGGCGCGCCGTACACGTGGCGCAGTCTGGGGCACTGGAGTCGTGCTAGCCAGGGTACAGCACGCCGTGGGCCGTGGACTCTCTCCCCTGGGGAAGAGGGAGAGGCGTGGCGGAGCTTGGTCTGGGAAGGGGGGGGGGGGGCAGAACACACTCCCTGCCTCCACTTCTGCCTCTCCGTTCCTCTCCCCCCTTCTTCCCTCCACCTTTCGGCTGGGCCCGCGGCGCCAAAGGGGGGGGGGGGGAAGGAGAGGAGGTAAAGGCGGGGCTGCTTCCTTTCTCCGGGGCGACACCTGACTATTGCTAGCAAAGCACGGCGCAGCCATTGCCCCCCTGTGATTATCCACCCTCTTCTGGCCTCTGTGAGGATGTCTAGGGGACCTGTGGTCTTCCACCCTGCCCCCCCTGGGCTGGCGGCTCCCAACCCCTTTTCTCCTGGCCTCGGCCAGCTAGCGAGCGGGGGCGCTCCGGGCGCCCACCAATGCCGGCACTGCAGGCACCTCCCTTGGCTAGCACACACTGACTACCGAGAGCTTCGCCTTATCCGTGATAGCCAGACGGGTGCGTTAGAGGCCAAGCTAGTACAGGCGCGGACGGTCCCCCTGGATTGGCTGGTACAGCAGATAGGGCTCTGCTACGTTCCCCGCGGCCTGGCGTACTACGATAAGTGGACCCTACGGACGCTGACGAGCGACAGCAACATGCAGCTCTCCACGGGGGAGAGGCCTTGGTCGACCGCGGGGACGGGTCAAAGGGCTTTCAGGGCGTACGAACTCGACTGCCAGGACTATACACTCACCCGCGCCACCCAGAGCGCACAGCTGCTCTCTTACTTTGCGTCACACTGCCTGGCTGTGACGGTCATCGGCGTCGTGTCAGTTGGAGCTGGCAGCCCCCGGTGGCTCCTAGTGAAGGAGCCCCGCAAGGACCAGGCGGTGCCAAACTTCGGGTCGTTCCTCCAGCGGTTGCTGGACGCGCTCGGCCTCTCACACACCATCTACAGCGGCTTTTCCCTCCTGGACGTGAAACAGTGGAACGAGGAGAAGCGGGCTAACTCTAACCCTAAGCCTAACTTCAACGGGGAGAAGCGGGCCTGCGCACTAATCTACGCCGACTCGGCCCAGTGCCTGCACCTCGCGCCGGGAGGGCGCGATGCCGGGGAACACCTGGACGAACGGGACGAACGGCTGCCGGATCCGCACGTCGCTCCTAACAAGACGCAGGACGATCTCCTGTGGCTCTGCAACGCGCTAGTGGTCGTGGCCAGCCTGCTGAATGAGAGCCAGCAGCATGCGCACCTGGCGGAAGCTTTAAAAGTGGTCCTGGCAGGCGTTACCAGCTGGGAAGGCGACCGCTGCCAAGAGGTGCTGCGCGTTTACGGTGCCTGGTGGCAGGACGAGGTAGCACCCCCAGGGTCGACAATCAGCGCCATTTTAGCAAGGTGATAGAATCGGCGACCAAGTACACGGAGGACGGTTTGGTCCTTGTGGAGAAAGTGGCAAGAGAGGAAAAATTCAAACTGCTTCGACCGTATCTAGCCCTCCTTCTGCCGGAATTGCAACACACTGTGGCTTCGTTCCGCTTTGGAGCAATGCGGGACTTGTACTTGCAAGGGCGCTGGATACCTTGGCTGCTGCTTACGCTGGGGTCAGTTGCTGCCGCAGCCCGAAGGGGTAACACGCGCAGCCACGGCGGCCACGGCGGCGGCAACAACGGCGGTGGCTATGGCAACAGCAGCAACAGCAGTAGCAGCAGCAGCAGCTACGGGGGCGGCGGCTATGGCAACAATGGCAGTAGCAGCAGCAGCTATCCCAGTAGCAGCAGCAGCTACCCCAGAAGCAGCAGCAGTAGCAGCAGCAGCTACCCCAGTAGCAGCAGCAGCGGAAGCTACGGCGGTGCTGGCGCCGCGTTCAGCAGCAGCAGCAGTGCTGCGAGACCACAGCCCCCCACAATCACACGGCCCGTCGCCTCCCCTGTGGCAATCCCTGCGACCTCGGTCGGCGCGGTAATGCCCCCTGGGCCAGGAGGAAATGGCAGTTACGCGGCCCCGCCGCCTGGCCCCAAAAAGCGTCCTTCCGGCGGCGTGCAAGGGGGCGAACCTCGCAGGAGAAAACATGACACAGGCGAGCAACAGGGCACACGTCGCAATGCAAAAGATCCGGAAAAAGAGAGGGCGCGTAGGGTCAGGCTCTCGGAGCCATATCCGATAATGCAGGCCTACCTAATCGAGCATGGCTCCACTCAAGAAACAGAAGGCATACACAGCTCCGCGGGAAAGAAAGGAGCTGCGGTCGCAAGCCAGGAGGTGCTCCTACGCACAATGATTAGGCACGTGGTACGGACAACAGGAAAGGGCGGCGACGACACAAAAGCGGCCGATGAGGAGTTGGCCGCGCTTACAAATGAAATACAGCAGATACTTATCCAGTCCGACAAAGCTGAAGACAGACACTTTAAGGATCGGACCACACAAAATGTTCTGCTGACAAGGTTGGGTAAGCTGCTTGCGGCGGGGGGAGACCCCCCAAAACCTCCCGATGTCTTGAAGGCAATCGTGCTTAAGTATGGCCCCCTGGTCCAGCAGGCAGAACAGGGGGGGCCGCGCCAGCCAGCGGCCCCGGCTTGACGGCGGCAGCAGCGGTCCTCACGCCCCCGCCTCCCGATCCCCAGAGCGCCGCTCCGTTGCCTGCACTCACTTCACCACCGCCACCCGACGATGACTTCTCCGACCCCGCGCTCGCGCCGCTCCTGAGTCCCACCCTAGGCGACACCTTGGCGGCTGTCACGGACCCCGTGGCCTTGGGCGGATCGTCGTCGGTCCACGATATGCCAGACGACAATCTTCTTTCCGACGATCTTCTTTCCTCGATGGGCAACCGCGACCAAGGCCCAGAAAACGAAGAAGAAGACCCATTTCGACGTCTCTAGTAGCCTCCCGTTAATTTGTGTCCACCCTGCCCCAAGGCAGGGGTGACCGACCAGGCCGGCGGTCCCGGCCCGGGCAGGATGTTCACCCCGCTGGTCGAGAGGCTGCGGCGCCAGGCAGCACCGGCTGCACTCCGGCCTCGGCCGGCCTCCTCCCCACCCGGCCGCGGCGCGGCTGGCGCCGCCGCCGAGCCACCCGCCGTGGACGGCGGAGCCACCAGGTACCAAGACGAGGGAAGGACGGCTGTTCCCCCCTAGGTAGTAGGTTTACGAGGTGAAGGCCGGAGAGGGTGTCTAGCGTGTGTTGGGGCCCGACCGCAATAAAAGCCCAGCCCGTCCTGGTTCATGGTGGCTGTCCCAAGCCAGCGCGCTAGCGCCGCGTCCGTCCGGCACTAACAGGTTCTTTTTTCTTCCCCGGGCCGCCCCGGCCCCCGCCGGGGCCCCGCCGGCCGGGATGGGGGGCGCCCCCGGAGAGTTGGGAGGGGGGGGAGAGGGCCCGCGCGCGTGGCTGGGCCACGTGGAGAGGGGGGGTGGGGCGTCCTTCCCCCCCCCCCCCCCCCCGCCGGCCACGCCCACCCTCCACCCCGGCCCGCGGCGCCGCCCCCGCGTACACTAAGCGGGGTCAGCCCAAGTCCCGAAGCCCGGCACTACATGCCACTGGCCGCGCCCGACTGGGCCGAGGTCTGGTGTGGCCACGCCCTCGCCTGCCTCGCGCCCGCGGACCTCGTGGCGCTCGGCGGCGCCTCCCGGGCCTGGCACGACCTCGTCCACCGGTACGCGCGGGCCCGCCTCTGGCTGGCCGCGGCGCTCGGCGTCGTCGGCCCGCCGCCACCGGCCGCCGGCGGGGCCGCCGCGCTCTTGTGCCAGCAGGACACCAGGCTGTCGCTGCGGCTGGCCGCGCCGCTGCCGCCCGCCCGCTCGGCGCTGCTGCGGAGCGCCCTGGCTGGTTACCCCGAGGTGCGGTCGCTCTGCCTGGCCGGCCCGCCCCCGGCCGTGGCCCAGCTGCTGGCGGCCTGGCGGGAGCGCGGGGTCCGGCGCGCGCGGCGCTTGCGCTCGCTGACGCTGGAGCTGGTGCGTGCGCCGCCGGGCCCCACGTCACCCTGGACGCACCTGCTGCGCCCCAGGCGCCGTGGCCCGGAACCTGTACGCCCTGACGCTCGCCCACGTGGACTTTGGGCCCGCGGGCCTGGGCGACCTCGGCTGCCGCGCCCTGCGGCGCCTAGCGCTCAGCGACTGCACGGACGCCAGGCTGTACGGGCCGGACTTCGAGCGCCTGGCGCCGTGCCTGGCCGACCTCCGGGTGTGGCAGCCCTGCCCCGACGGCCTGGTGTGCGGGCCCGAGGACACGCTGGTGCTGTGCACGGGGGCCGGCTGGCCGCGCCTGGCCCGGGTGCGGTTGGAGCGGCCGCTGGGGCTGTACCAGCTCCTCCGCTGGCTGCGGACGCGGCGGCCGCGGGGCTCGGGCCTGGGCTGGCCGGCCGCCCACACGCCCGCGCTGCGGCGGTACGAGCTGGTGGTGGCCACGTGCGGCTGGAGCTGCAGTACCTGGACGTGCGCGGCTGCGGGCCCGATGACCTGGCCGCCCTGGCCGGCCTAGCCCCGCACGCGCTGTCGGTGCTGGACCGGGGCCCCCCCGCCGACGAAGACGACCCGGGCCGGGGGGCGCGCGGGGACGGTGCCGCCACGACGGCGGCCACGCGGCTGGCCCGCGCCTTCGTGGCCCAGCCCGGGGCGCGGGAGCTGGCGGTGCACCTGGGCCTGCCGCACCACCGGGCGCTGCTGCCGGACCACCCGTCGCCACCAGCGCGCTGGCTCGAGCGCTGGGCGCGGGCGTGGGAGCGGGCATGGCCCGCGGGGGCGGGCGCGCGCCTGACCCGCGCCGCCTTCCGGTCCTTCAACCTGCCGGCGTACGTGATGCACTACATCCGGCACAGGCAGCGTGGCCTGCGCCCCTGGCTGCTGGTCCAGGACAGCGCCTGGCGTGCGTTGTGTGCGCTGGGCACGCCCCTGCACGTCGAGGACTTCTACCTGTACGACGACGCCCGGGACGAGGGCCCCGGGCCCTCGTACCCGCCGTCGCCGCCCGGGAGGCCGGCCCCGCACGTCGTGGCCGTCAGCGGCCGGTACACGTTGCTGCGGCCCTGGGCGGACCACACGGGGGCGCCCGTGTACCGCTGCCGGGGCCTGGAGTTCTGCCTGGGCCGGCACGAGTGGCGTGCCCTGGCCGACCACCTGGCCGGCCACCGCGACCCGCCCGGCTGGCTGAGCCACGCCGCCTGGATCTTCCTGGCGTGCTCGGGCCTGCTGGGCCGCGCCCAGAGCCCCCCGGAGGTCTGGGCGCGCCTGGGCCGGGAGCGGACCCCCTGGCTGCCCCGGCTGTGCCCCCAGGCCTGGGCCCAGGACCACGCGCTGCGCCAGATGCTGCTGGCGTACCTAGGGGACTACCTGCAGCAGCTGCGCTGCCGGAGGACGACGACCCTGCCTGCCTGAAGCGCATTGGGGCCGCCCTGGCGCAGCTGTGCGCGCCGCCCGCCGCCCCCGGCCCGGACTGGCTCTCGTCGCGCCGGGTCCTGGAGGACCCCCGGCCCCGGCGGCGGGTGCAACTGCTGGCCCCGCGCCTGTGGCGCGGTGTGGGCGCCGCGGTGCAGCAGTGCTTCGCACGCTGGCCGGAGCTCGCCACCCCGCGCTGGGAGGCCCTCCAGCAGGCCCTAGGGGGGGAAAACCCCCCCCTTTTCCCCTCCCTCTCCTAGCTCGCGCGCGGGGGGGGGGGGAGGAGAGCAGAGGAGACGGCTGGGGGGGGGGGGTTGGCGTGCGCCGCCGCCGACGGCGGCCGCTCTAGCCCTTCCCCCCAAAGTAAGAGATGCGGGCTTCTGCCGCTGCGACCAGTAGTAGCCAGGGTGGGCCGCCCCCGGCGGCGTGGGCCGCGGTCCGGGACTACCTGGGCTGGGCGGGGCTGCCGGCCCTGGCCGCGACGTGCCCGGCCCGGCACGCCCAGCTGGTGCTGGGCTGGCCCGGCAGCAGCTGGGCGCGCTTCGTCTGCCCGGCGCTGCGCCTCAGGGCGCGCGGTTCCTGGCCGTCGTCGGCGACGCCTGGGCCACCGCTCGGCTCGACGTGCCGCTGGTGGTGCTCGGGGCCGGGGGTTTGGAGGCGCTGCAGGGCCGCCGGTTCGTGGGCCTCGTGGTGCAGCGGCTGGAGCTAGCGGAGCCCACGGACGCGACCCTCGCGAGCGCCGTCCGGACTTTCCCCGGCACGCGGCACCTGAGGCTGGCCAAGTGCTCCAGCGACCAGGGGCAAGCGTTCATAGACCGGCTGCGCGACAACACTGGGCGGCGGGCTGGCGGTCCTAGCCGAGCTGCGCGACCTGCGGGGGCTGGAGCTCTTTGGTAGCGGGCCCTTGAGCGGTCCCCTGAGCGATCCCCCGCTGCTCTGGCCGCGGAGCCTTGAATCCTTGCGGCTCGAGCACTGCAACGCTCTCGACTCCAAGGAAGTGCAGCAGCTGCAACAGCTGCCCGACCTGCGGGACCTGTACATCGGCCGCTGCGGCCTGACGACTCCCAGCCTGCAGCACTTGTCCAGACTGTGCGGGCTGCGTGCGCTGCACCTGAACGGTTCCATTGCTCTCGTCGGCGCGGAGCTCACGTCGCTACTAGAAAAACTGCCAGACTTAGAGGAGCTTAGCCTCCTCTGTTGCCTGGGGCTCACCGACAACGCGACCCAGGCCCTGGCCCCGCTGACCGGCCCTCGGCGGCTCGACCTCTCCGGTAGTTCCTGGCTCACCGACGGGGGCCTGTGGAACCTGTGCGGCCTGGTGGACTCGGAGGGCCGATGGAGCCTGCAAGCCCTGCAGAAACTAGTCTTGGCAGGCTGCTATCAGCTGACGGATGAAGGTTTGGTCCCCCTGGGAGCGCTGCCGGCTTTGACACACCTCGACCTGAGCTCGTGTCCTCGTCTGACCGCTGGGGGGCTCCAGCTGTTGTCGCGGATGGTGCCTAGGCTGGAGGAGCTCAAGCTCAGAGGCTGCGAGCGGCTTACTAGCGCAGCGCTGGTACACTTAGTGGCTTCGCTGACGTTGCGCAGTCTGGACGTGGGCTTCTGTCCCAGACTCACCAACGTGGGGCTGGCTCTGTTACCGCTCGGCCTAGAAAAGCTAGATCTCAGTGGCTCCAACCGGCTCACGGACGAGGGCTTGGGGCTTTTGGTAGAGAGATCGCCAGGGTTGCGAGAGCTCAACCTGAGCAGGTGCGACGGCCTCACAGGGGCTCGGGCACTTGCAACGGCTGCCACGGCTGGCGCAGCTCGACCTGAGCGACTGCGGCTGGCTCACGGACCAGGGGCTAGACCAGCTGCGCGAGTTGCGCGGACTGCAACGCGTCCGGCTGACAGGCTGCCGGGGGCTCACGCCCGGGGCGGTGGCAGGACTGCTGCGCGCGCGGCCGGCCCTCCAGGTGGAAACCCTCCTGTGGGTGCAGTGAGCGGCAGCGTCGCCAGCCTCGCCCCCCTCCCCTTGTCCTTTCTCTCCTCGGCTGGGCGGCGGGGCGCGGCCAGCCGGTACCGCCTGCGCGGCCCGGACTCGGACGACGAAGAAAGAAACTGTCTGGGGGGTCTCTGGCCCAGCCCTCAGCCCTGGCCGGCACTTGCTCCCCCTCCTTCTCCAGCCTAGCCGCTGTGGGCGGGGCGGCCGGCGGGGGGGGGGGGGGGGGGGCTCGGGGGGGAGGAGAAAAGCCCGTTTGGGCCCCCGAGCCAGCGCGCTGGGCACGCCGCGCCGGCTCTCTCTCTCCCCGAGTCTCACCCGCCGCGATCGACGTTCGCGCTCCCCCCTCGTCTTCCTCCTCCTGTCTCCCTTCCTCTTCTTCTTCTGCCCTCTTCTTTCTCTTTTGCTTCCTGCCCTCTCCCCCCTCCCTTCCCCGCGCGCAGCCCGCGTGCGCCTAACCGCTCTGGGCTGCTGTGCCTGGCCTGTGGCCGATGAGGCTACTAGTAAAAGCGCACACGCTCTCTCTCTCTCTCTCTCTCTCTCTCTCTCTTGCTCTCTCGCTGTGTCCGTCCGTCCCCTCTGCTCTTTCTGACTGGGCGGTCCGGCTCGACGGGCCCCAGCGCGCGGCGGAGCGAGCGCTCGCCAGGCACCGCAACCGGACCGGCAGGGGTGGAGCAGAGTCACCCGTGTGCCGCCGCCGTCGCCGAAGGGGGGGGGGGGGCTTGGCTAGTCCTACGCAAAGACCATGCAAGCCGCGGAGGCCGCGGGCCAGGGCGGGCCGCCCCGGCGGCGTGGGCCGCGCTCAGGGACAGCCTGGGCTGGACGGGGCTGCCGGGCCTGGCCGCCACGTGCCCGCAGTGGCGCGGGCTGCTGCTCCGGCCTAGCACTTGGACACGCTTCCGGCCTAGCACAGGGGCACGCTGCCCGGCGCTGCGCCTCGTCACCGCGGCAGACGCCGCACTGTTTCTGGCCGTAGCAGGCGACGCCTGGGCCACCGCCCGGCTCGACGTGCCCCTGCTGGTGCTCGAGGCGGGCGGGCTGGCGGCCCTGCAGGGCCGCCGGTTCCCGGGCCTCACGGTGCAGAGGTTGGAACTAGAGGGCGCCACCGACACTGCCCTCGAGAGCACGGCGGGGGCCTTTCCTGGGACCCAGCAGATCCGGCTTGGCGATAGCGACCAAGTCACCGACCACGGGTTGGCGTGCCTAGCCCGGCTGCGCGACCTGTGGAAGCTGGAGCTAATCGCCTGCGGGCCGCTGACTGGCGCCACTTTGTCCCAGCTACGGGGCCTCCGGTACCTGGAGGTTGACACCACCAGGCTCGACGACCACGGGCTGCAGCAGCTGACCGAGCTGCCCGGCCTGCAGCACCTCAGCCTCAAATTCTGCGCCGGCCTGACCGTGCGTGGGTTTAAGGGCCTGGGGCAGAAGCTGGCCGGCCTGCGGGTACTGCGCCTCGAGGGGGGCGATGACGATCTGACCGATGAGGTGCTGCTGCAGGGGCTGCAGGGGCTGCACGGCCTCGAGAAGCTCAGCCTCCGCAGTTGCCAGAGGCTCACCGCCGCCGTGATCCCGGGCCTGCGGCACCTTTCCGGCCTGCGGCAGCTGGACCTCGCGCACTGTGATTGGCTGACCGACGCCGGGCTGGCTAGCCTTGTGCAGAGGCTGCCGGACCTGCAGGGTCTGGACTTGAGGTTCTGTTCGGGGTTCTCTGCCGCCGGGTTGTGGCACCTGGGGACCCTCCGCTGCTTGCGACGGCTGAACCTCGCGGGTTGTACCAACCTGCAAAGCCCGTGGCTAAGACACCTGCAAACGCTGCCGTCCTTGCGGCAGCTCGATCTCAGCCAGTGCTCCGGCTTGACCGACGGGGAGCTAGAGCAGCTGCCTAACCTAGAGGAGCTCAGGCTTGGCTTCAGCCGTTGGCTGACTGGCACCGGGCTGGCACACTTGCAGCCGCTGCAGAGGTTGCGACGAATTGATCTGAACGGCTGTGCCAAACTCACCAACCAGGATCTGTCGAGGCTGCCGCACAGCCTGGAGGAGCTCGACCTGTGTGGCTGCCGCTTACTCCAGGACGAGGGGCTGGCGTGCCTGCGGGCGTTGCCCAAGTTGCGGCAGCTAGGGCTCAGCGGGGACAACCCGTTCACCGACCGCGGGCTGGCGTACTTGGGACAACTGCGGGGGCTGCGGCGGCTCTTGCTCAGCCAGCGCCACGGGCTCACCGACCAGGGTCTATCGAAGCTGCCGCCCGGGCTGGAGCAGCTTGACCTTAGCTACTCCGGCTGGCTCACGGACGAGGGGCTGCGGCGGCTGCGCACCAGGCACGGGCTGCAGCGCCTCGGGTTGGCCGGGTGCGAGGGGTCACGCGCGGAGCGGTACAAGAGCTGTTGCGCGCACGGCCGGCCTTACAAGTAAAGGGACTCTCTTAGGTGGGGGGCTGCACCAAGCCGCCGCCGTCCTTTCCCTCCTCCCCTCGTGGGCCTGAGCCCCTGGCTCTCGCCCGTGCGGGCTTTGGCCGCGCCAGCGGCCAACCGGCGGACAGGACACTATCCCTACCAACCGCGGGGGAGGGGGGGGGGGGAGAAAAAAGGAGAGAAAGAGCAGCCGGCGGGGTTTATTTAGTAAAAAGGCAACGCCAAAGACTGCGCAGCGCTCACGCTACTGCCGAATCGCCCTCACTCACTCGTGTCCCCGGCAGCATCGTACGCCTTATTGAAGCTCCAAACTCACGACACTTTCTCCAAGTCAGCCAAAACATCGCGCTTCAGGCTTAGCTCCTTGACCAGACGCTGGAGCCGAGATGCTGCTGTAGCTAGCTCTGTATACTTTGCGGAGGGGGCACAATCCCAGGTGCCGTAGTTTGTACTTCGCTGATGTTCTTCATTAGCCTCTCTGCAGACTGTTTCCAATCTTTCGTTTGCAGTTCGAAGCTCTGTCTCCGCCGCGCTCACAGAGTCAATGCCCTGTCCTTGTCCCCAGTCGTCAATTAACCGGCGCAGGGCTTCTGCTTTCCCTCCCACTTGTTCCAATTCCTGTGTAACCTCCGCCATGGCACTATACTGGAGCTGGCTGGTATATTTGGCTTCAATTCCGCTTTCTGTTCGTTGCACTTTTTCCTGTGCCGCTGCCTCTTGTTTGGCGAGAGATTCAAGCATTTTCTTTCCTTGCTCAATTTTCCTGCGCAAAAGTGCGATTTGTGCCACCACTTTCTCAGCCTTGTCTGTTTGCACTTTCACAGCGTCCAAAAGACTGTCGAATCTAACAGAGGGCAGCATCTCGGGCCTGAGCTTCCTGATCTGGGTGAGAACATTCAACAGAGCTCTCAACACCTCCGCTCTGCCGCTTTAGTCCTCTCCGCGATACAGCGCAGAGTCTTGCTTGGCCCACCAGAAATCATAAAAACTTTCAGCAGCGGGACGGAAATCGTCGTCGTACCGGTCCGTTTGTATACCAAAGCCGTAGCTTATCCATTAGTGTCCAAGTTTCTTCGTAGAAATAACTGTCGCGGTCACCAAGACTCTTCACCATTTCGCTCAGATCCGCTATCTCCTTATCCAGCTCACGCTTAGCCTGTTCGTGGATTTCTTTTCTTTCTCTGTCGGCCCGGGCGTGGACGTCAAAATCAACTGGCTGGCCCCCGGGCTTGGGCTTTCCGTCACAGTTCTGGCACGCCATGACAAACACACCAGGTTGCTTGTTGTTGAGTCTTTTTATGGGGGGGGGGGGGAGGGTTAATGTTTTACCCATTAGACCCAGAGGGGAGAGAAGAACGCCGCCGGCGCCCATCCCGCTGGCGCCCGCGGGCGGGGAGGGAGGCCGGCCCTCGCACGCGCCTGTCCCCCCCCCCTAACAGTCACAGTCCACGCCCGAGCACACCTCCCGGGCGCCGAGCCGGCATAACAGCCGGCGTGCGACCTTGGGCCCCACCTGCCGCGGCCGCCCGCCCGCGACGGCCGCGGGGACGGGGACGTCCGCCAGGTCCCGGCACGCGGCGTCGGCGCCCAGGCGGCGGCAGTGCCGCAGCAGGTCCCCGGGCGCCGGGAAGCGCGCCTGCACGGCCCGCGCCACGCCTGGGCTCACGCCGCGCACGGCGCCGTACAGCGTCCGCCGCTCGCCGCCCGGCCCGGCCCCCGGTGCTGCCTGACCCGTTCCACCGCGCGCGCGTCGTCCAGCGCGTCCGCCCCCACGCCCGGGGGGGCCGCAGGGGTGCGGGCAGCGAGGCCCAGGCGCGGAACAGTGACAGCACGAGCACGGCCGTGTGCAGCACGTGCGCGCTCTCGAGGACAGGGAAACCGTCCTTGGCGGCCAGGCTGCTGGCGAGCGAGCGCAGCGTGCGCAGGCGCTCCCTGGCCGGCTGGGAACCGCCCAGGGTCAGGACACGCGCGCGCTTCAGGGTCCGGAGCGCGGGGTCCTCGCAGCGGGCGGCGGGGGCCAGGAGCCAGCCCGGCGACTCGAGCAGGTAGCCCGCGCAGCCCGGCCGCTGCGCCCACACCGCCCGCAGCGCCTCGCGCTGCTTGGTAAACTTGCCGCTGTGCAGGGCCTGCAGTGCGTCGTCCGCGCGCTTGCGCTCCCAGACGCGCGCGGGGCGGCCCTCCCAGCGAAACAACTAACCATTCGG
>WBZZ01004829.1:27500-31242 GCA_019918135.1 Paulinella micropora | reverse complement strand
CAGCAAGGAGAAGACTGACCGCATAAGCGCGGTGGGGACTCAGTCCAAGTCTCCGCGAGAGCATAGCGGAAAGAAGGAGAAGATCACAGAGGCGCAGCTAAGGAGAGCGCGGAATGATCTTATCAACGACCAACCGAGGAAGGCGATGAGGTCGATGAGATCAAAGGACGTCCACCAGGAGGAGGAGGGGACGGACACTGACCCAAACGCGGGCAACGTTGAGATTGTCCATGAGCGATGGAAGGAAGGCGATGCGATAGCAACCATCGCATGGGTGAAAAATGTTTTCTATCTGATGAGACCAGCGGAACAACATGTCGCTGATGACACTCTCTCAGACTTATACTTGATGCGAGTCGTGGCGGTCCCACGACAGATGCGTGTCACACGGACACTCAAAATATCATCAGCCGCAAAGATAGTACAACCGATACTCCAGTTCTGGAGAAGTATGGACCCGGTTGAGGTTCCAAAGGCAAGACATTATCTGCCAGTATATAAAGACGCAAAAAGTCTCGAGACATGGGATGATACAATTACTCCCAGAGACAAGGATTACACTGCGTGGACCATTCAGACACTGCCAAGAGGAGTGCTTGATGTCCCTTTTGAATTATCGTTGGGCGGAATCCCTAATAAGATCTGGGACATTCTCGAACAGTCAAAGTTCGATCTGACTTTTGTTGGTGGTCCTCCACCAGGCAAAGAAATCCGCGCCAGACGACGAAGGCAGTGACAAAGAAACTATTTTTCTTTATGCGTCTCAAATAAACTGATTGATTGCCCACGGCGTATCATGATTTGATCATGCATCATCAGTTATCAATATGAATATTAAAAAGACTCAGTGATATAACTTGGCATTCGATCGCAACAGATGAGTGCGAAAGGTCGATCGACGATGATACTACACCGTATACGGGGATCGCTAGTGTATTGAGCGATGGTGTTCCCGGGTATGACCCTTTCCAAGTCCTGGGATGATGTTCTCGAAAATGAAATGTTCTCTGAAACTGTTTCATTAAATTATTTTTTACGATAGATTATATACTGTCGTACCTGAGCACGGTCAATCTCTACTTGTGTCGGTATATCGCAGGGTCGGGTACATACACCTCGACTTCGGATATAGCTATTAGGACTGGCCCCCTAATACTATATCATAGGATATCCGCCTTATACAAGGGTATGTCATTAAAAAAGACAATGTACTTACGATCTCCCTGTAATAATAATGATAATGATAAGAAGAAGAAGGAGATCAAAGGGGGAATCGTACTACATCACCACGTTGCTTGTATTTTTTTTTATTAATTGTACGTTTGTTCTTGACATACTGCCGAAAAAAAAAAGGAAAAAAAAAGAAATTGAGGGGAAGGAGTTCAAAATTTACAAGAAAGGCTAGAGAATCCGCTTTGACGTGCCGTATGAGGATATATTTATCGTCTTTTAGCGTCTATCCGTGGGTCGATGCGCTGTGTGGCATGACTCCATAGCGCATACTATTTGCAGAAAGAAATCAGAAGGTGTATGACGAAAATGCTATTTCCGTCATAAAATCGGGAGGGGGTACTGTAGGCATCACCCCCGGATAGCCGGTAAAAAATACCTTTTCCTGGTGACAGGTGCACCAGCTTGTTTTTCAGTATTATTTGTCCGGATTGGACCTGATGCCATTTTATTCCTGGTCTGTTGCCGTTTTCCTTTTTGGCTTCACTGAGCTACTTGAATACAACGAGACATCATTCTCATTCTTGAGGACTGTGTTTGGTTGTATTACCGACTTTTTACGAGCTATCGTTGGGGGCATTACAATCGTACGTTGCACCCAAGCTTGCAATGAGTTCGAAATTATGTAAATAAACGAAGTGACCTCTCGGTATTAATGGTACTATTTACTTGTATTTCACCTGCTCATCCTGGCTGAGTTAGGATTCAAAGCAGCCATAGTGTTCTTATTAAGAGTTCGTTGTATCTGCCTACTTGAAGAGTTGTATACAAACTCACAATTCGAATTTTTTTCCATTCAAGAGAAAACTATTAATACACACACAGAGTTGGTGTGTTCTGTGCACAGATCGATTTGGAAAGACCCTCTCTTTCAGGAGCCTTCAGTGGCTATACAACAACGTATTATTAATAAGACAGTGGTAACCAAAAACACATATGTCTCGACAGACCATTCACCTGCCGTTGCATTTTTGTGTCCTTCCTCTGCCCTTATACACACTATGCAGCAAACCAACACAGTATGTGTTTGGTTTTGTCGTTTTAGGGTCACCCCTACCTACAGAGTGGAGAACACCTCTTCCACTGCACCTCGCCCTCGCCAGTATTAATACTAATATTATATTAATATTAATAATATTTTTCATTTTTTCTCTTTTTGTATCTCAATGATACCATTTCCATTGTCCTCTTACGCTTCCCACTTATTCCTACTAGACTAGTACACTATCCGCGTTCCACGAAACCAACTCATGTTTTAATGATTTCTCTTGCACAATGATGTCTTTTTACACAGACTATATACATCAACATGTTAGTATTCTATTACTTAGAAGTATGACTGAGCCAATATTACTTGTGTTAAGTGGGGAAAAAAACTACTTTGAGAATTTTGTATCTACGAATGGTAGGGTGAGCTTGCTACTCTCATTCTAAATAAGTGGACGTGGAAAATTCATTGAACATTGAATGTGCACCTCAAAGTTTCGCTTTTGTACCAGGACACCTTCGGGTTGAGGTGGTGACAAAAGCGACCTCTGAACGCAACCAGGCGTTCTTTCCAAAGAAAGGGGCACGCTCTTACTCTCAGTCTACTAAAATCTTAATGGAAAAGGGAAAAATTGGAAAATGGGCATGCTTCTCTCAATCTACAATATGGAGTCTTGATGGAAGTGGAACAGTGGAGGCAATTGTAAACAGTGCATGTGCACCTCAAAGTTTCGCTCTTTGGCCATAACAACACACAAATTCGGGTTGATATGGCACTAAAAAGCGACCTCTGAACGCTACGCGTTCTGTCTCTTTGCAAAGAAAGTGGCACGACTCTTCGATTTCTTGTGTAGACAATACTGTTCACTTCAGTGCAATTTTGTGAAAGTGGATAGAATCATAATCTGGGAGTGTAAAACACAAACTTACACACACACTCTTATCTCTCACACACACAAAGACGTCTGAAAGACAGGAAAAGGTTTTCCAAGAAGGTGATTTACAAAGGACCATGATTGGATTGATATTCACTCTAATATAATAAAGTTGATGCAATATGGGGTGTGAAAATTCGTTTCTAAGATACATAAATTTGGGCGATGATATGGCGCTGTGTTGTGTGTCATGATGTTCTATGCCCATTGTGTTAATTGAGGTGAAAGAGATAGTGCCAAGGTGAATACTACTGGCGAGATTCAAGTGGTAAACGTACAAAACTTTGAACTCGTTTTCCTCGATCAATATTTGAGATATGAAAATGCTGCGCATATCATTTGAAAGCCCTTGTCAGAAGCTTTCAAGTGCTGGTTTCAGATTTTTAGCAATTTGATTGATGGGGAACAATGAGATCGCAATTAAACTGTTTTACCCCTTGAACGTCCCTAATAATACCACGCCATTCATACTACGGAATAAGTGAAAAGGCAGGCATCTGACGTGTCCTCGACGAAAGGGTGGCGGTCAGGAGCGGTGCGCGGGGTGGCACATAGCTGCTGCGGGGCTTTGAGTGGACCACTGAGGACTT
>WBZZ01004829.1:17500-22500 GCA_019918135.1 Paulinella micropora | reverse complement strand
TAATAATAATAAGAATAATAATGAGAATAATAATAATAATAATAATAATAATAATAATAATAATAATAATAATAATAATAATAATAATAGTGCTTCTCTGTCAATGGCTGATGCATTTCTGCACATGCGCCTCCATCGTCTCACCCGTGAGGGGAGTACGAAGAATTGACGATAAGCTCTAATGACACCCCCGCAAGGGCAGTTCCAACACTTCCAGACGGGCCGGTATGTTCAATGAAAATACTGGTCCAGACGGATCGGTATGTTCAATGAAAATACTGGTCCAGACGGATCGGTATGTTCAATGAAAATACTGGTGGCACCGACGGGAATCGAACTGGCGACAGGGCAATAATAATAATAATAATAATAATAATAATATATTGATCTGTCATGGCTGAGCCCGAGGGCCATGCGCCTCCATCCCTCGACCCAACAGGGACTACAGTGAGTATGTTGGGGAGGGAAGAGTGACTCTAACCATCCTGCATAGAAAGCCCCAGGAAGTCCCTACTACCCGCACAGTGTCGGGTACCTTTGCAGGAAATCAACTACAAATGATTGATCTTCCCCGCGTGAGAGCTCCACGAGACTGGGTAGGTCCCGCATGGAGGTACTCACAGGGGTAGCAGACATTTCATGCGGTCTGCCAGCGCATGAGGACGTTTGGCGGTTAAGTGTCTGGGACGCCTCGAAACCCGTCACCACCCCTAGATAGCGGAATGTTAATACCCCTTTGATGCCACGTGGTGTATTCTATAGAAAACAACACAACGACATAGCCTCGGAACCAACACAACAACATAGCCTCGGAGCCAACACAACGACATAGCCTCGAAACCAGGGAAGAGGCCCAACCACCTCTTCTTCCCGTGGGGTGCCATACTGTGCACCCCTCCATAATAATAATAATAATAATAATAATAATAGTAGTGCTTCTCTGTCAATGGCTGATGCATTTCTGCACATGCGCCTCCATCGTCTCACCCGTGAGGGGAGTACGAAGAATTGACGATAAGCTCTAATGACACCCCCGCAAGGGCAGTTCCAACACTTCCAGACGGGCCGGTATGTTCAATGAAAATACTGGTCCAGACGGATCGGTATGTTCAATGAAAATACTGGTGGCACCGACGGGAATCGAACTGGCGACAGGGCCCAGATGGTAGAACTTGACCACCGGGCTATCACGGTGTCCATAATAATAATAATAATAATAATAATAATAATAATAATAATAATAATAATAATAATAATAATAATAATAATAATAATAATAATAATATTTACTATATCTGAGGCGTACTGATGCAGCTAATGGCATATCCTCAACGGACATAAGCCTCCAATACCCTTGTTCGAGGTCCTCCACCTCCCCGTGTCAGTCTCTCGCCTGATGATCGGGGCCACCGATGAAGCTCCTGAGGGCAAGACTGCACTAAGCCGAGGTTATTCCGCAGTCCCAGCAACCTCTTGCAAGACGTCACCGAATGTGCAAGTGCATACACCAAGCGCGGTTGCTAGAGCTGCCTCGAAACCCCACCCATAACAATCTGGTGTCTGCTGGGTCCTGGGCTATCAACCAGCATATGCGGAGTTTAAGATCTTTTACGCGCGCAACGACCCTCCTCCCCAGCATCTACCACCAAAGGGTTATGAGTTGGCGTCACAGTTTAACGCCTTGAGGCCATTGGGCTGGAACTCTGTTTAGCAAGTGTGACTAGGTTTTTTCATCGGGATTTCCCTCAAATATGTCACAGTCAACACTCCAAGGCAGATTTACTATATCTGAGGCGTACTAATGCAGCTAATGGCATATCCTCAACGGACATAAGCCTCCAATACCCTTGTTCGAGGTCCTCCACCCCCCCGTGTCAGTCTCTCGCCTGATGATCGGGGCCACCGATGGAGCTCCTGAGGGCAAGACTGCACTAAGCCGAGGTTATTCCGCAGTCCCAGTAACCTCTTGCAAGACGTCACCGAATGTGCAAGTGCATACACCAAGCGCGGTTGCTAGAGCTGCCTCGAAACCCCACCCATAACAATCTGGTGTCTGCTGGGTCCTGGGCTATCAACCAGCATATGCGGAGTTTACGATCTTTTACGCGCGCAACGACCCTCCTCCCCAGCATCTACCACCAAAGGGTTATGAGTTGGTGTCACAGTTTAACGCCTTGAGGCCATTGGGCTGGAACTCTGTTTAGCAAGTGTGACTAGGTTTTTTCATCGGGATTTCCCTCAAATATGTCACAGTCAACACTCCAAGGCAGATAATAATAATAATAATAATAATAATAATAATAATAATAATAATGATAATAATAAATTTAAACAAACTGATTAATGCAAGATGGTGAAAGGCTACGGCCTTCGCTCGCCACTTTCATCCCCGGCCGACGGGGCACCAGAGCCTGTTGTTGTTGTCGTTGTTGTTGTTGTCAAATTTAATATAAGTAATTAAAGTTGTTGTTGTTGTTGTTGCTGCTGCTGCTGCTGCTGTTGTTAAATTTAATGAAAGTAATTAAACCAATGGCATGATGGTGCATGGCTAACAGCCTTCGAGCTCCACTTAAAAACAAGTAATAAACGTCTTCATCCCCAGCGGACTCTGTATTTTCTGACATTAATTTTTCCAAATCAGTGAATTAGAATGACACGTAGTATGTATGCCTTCACTCGAGGTAATTTTATCATTCTATTCCGGGCTGGTTCGGCTGGTCGCGAACTCGACTTCTCGCACACCCTGACGTGGGCACGCTCAAGGGGAAGAGGGGATTAGCTATGCCTGTCCACCCGGTATCATATAGTTAAAAAGGGATATTCAAAGTTACGGGTGTGGGTGGCACCAATGCCAATATGCCCTGTATGGATCATAGTACATTTTATTTTATTACTTAGTGACCTGCATCAACTGTTTCGTTTGTTTGGCGGGCTTTTGTCTGAGCCTCCTGTATTGATTGAATAACCTATTAAAGGACGTGGTGGAGCTGGTTAGATAGTCAACCGGGGACGCCTGGGCGACGTTAAACCGGCTTCTAATACCTTTTATTCTGTTCAACTTCTTAAGAGGAGGGGGACGCCCCGAGTGCCGGTTGTCGTTAAGAAAAAGTTGCGAGGGTTTTCTCCATTGAAGTAATCAGAAGAGTGAAGCTACCGTGACTATACGGCCCCCGTTATACTGTAGTGGACTAGGATCTAATTAATTTGTCCATTTGGGGGGTATTAGTAAGGACACTAACCAAGTGGTAATATGTATCATAAGTTAATATTACAAAATAATTGTATTAAATTTTTATTGATTTTAATAATATGAAACGAAAGATTTAATGTTAATTTTAATAAAATTTTTGAATACTATTGCTGTTGACATTCAAGACAACAAAAAAAATTGATTTTTCTGTTTTGGTTGGAATTTCAGTTTTGGTTGGAATTTTGATTTTGGGTGAAAATTTGAATTTTTCAAATTAACTGCTATATTCGTCCGTAAAATATCGTAAATTTTCGCGAAATGTGACCGTTAAATTTGAAAATTTGAATTTTTGTCACAAAAATGAAAAACTGTCACAAAAATGAAAAAAAAAATCTGACACAAAAATGAAAAACTAATTTTTGTTGTTGTCTTGAATGTCAACAGCAATATCTATTATTTTTTTTAGAACTTGAAAGTGGCAAGTATTTGATGCCGGCCGGCATCCAGTAGCAGGAACATAGACAATGTTAATAATACCGTAAGTGGGAAGCGTAAGATTTTTTTTCTTCACGAATATTAATAAAATCTTTCTGTACATGCCAGACCTGAGCTTTCCTGGCTTGCTCCGTATTATATGTCAGTTGTTGCAAACCCCATGCTTCGCAACAATAAGGCCACGAGTCAGTGCGGCTTTCCTGAAGTAACGCAAAAATTTTCACATAGGACTGTTAGAATTATAATTGGTTTTCGCCAAATTTGCACGGGATCTGGGCTCAATTTTTTCTTCTTCTTTTCGCTCAGAGCCTCCCAACTTTGAACTCATTTTTCTCGATCAATATTTGAAACACGAACATACTGAGCGCATCATTAGAAAGCCCTTGTTTTGAGCTTTCAAATGACGGCTTCAGCATTGTTATAGCACTACGATTGAAGGAGAAGAATGAAATCAAAAGTTGCCTGATTTTCCCTCTTCATTCTAGTTCAAGATGTACTCCTACCACTTCAAACCTCCCAAAAACCATGGAACACCATGTTTTTCTCATGTTCGAGATATGACAAAATGTTTTGAGGTACTAAAGAAAAAGCTGAGCACGCAAATCGAAAGCTTGTACATGAGCTGTCCAACGTTGTGCTCACAATCGTCAAGTCTTAGACCAATTCTACAATAACCCCGACAGTGTGGGTTTCGGGCGGCTAGTTCGCATCCGAATCCCGAATTTCTACATGGTCTAGAACAAACCTCAAGTAATACTTACCACACTGAAGTGGTAAAATCGTTCAAATTTGATCTCATTTTTTTCTCGACGACTACTAGCGCTACGACGATCCTGGCGCCATCGCTTGGAAGCTCAAGACGAGGGTTTGAAGAAGACGTGCTCATGACAAATGTATCTCAAACACTGACTGAAAAAAAGCAAGTTCAAAGCTTGGCACTTGACTAGTCTTCAGTGTGCATCATGCATAGACAACTGGGAAGCTTGTGCAGTTTGAGTGGCCCATCATGCTTCCTAGCCTAATGCAGCCAGGTCCTGTCTGGTCCAACCTTACGTTGTTGTTGTTGTTGCTGTTGTTGCTGCTGTTGTTGTTGTTGTTGTTGTTGTTGTTGTTGCCGTTTGTTTGTTTGTTGTTGTTTGTTGGTTGTTGTTTTGTTGTTGTTTGTTGTTGTGCGTTGTTGTTTGTTCTTAGCACTCCTAATCGATTTCGGCTGATAAGTGCGCCTTGGCTATGGGGTCGTCCCAATGCGACTTGGTCTTCCTATACCTGCACCAGCGGCAAAATAGTATTTTATGCGGCAAGCCAAATTTGACGT
>WBZZ01004829.1:10000-12500 GCA_019918135.1 Paulinella micropora | reverse complement strand
GGGGAAAAGGAATGCATGAATGAATGAATGAATGAATGAATGAATGAATGAATGAATGAATGAAATGAATGAATGAAATGAAATGAATGAATGAATGAACAAGTATATGTATGTACCTGGCCGTCGTCTGCGCGTGCAGCTAGCAGGTCCTCGTCCATCTCGTCCTCGTCGTTCTCACCCTCATCCTAGAGGGAGGTAGGTAGGCAGCTAGGTTGGTAGGTAGGTAGGTAGGTAGGTATGTATGTACGTATGTATGTATGTATGTGTATGTATGTATGTATGTATGTATGTATGTCAGCAGATCCTCGTCCACCTCATCCTCGTCGTTCTCACCCTCATCCTAGAGGGAGGTAGGTAGGCAGCTAGGTAGGTAGGTAGGTAGGTAGGTAGGTAGGTAGGTAGGGAGGAGGTCGGCGCGTGCAGCTAGCAGACTCGTCCACCTCATCCTCGTCGTTCTCACCCTCATCCTAGAGGGAGGGAGGTAGGTAGCTAGGTAGGTAGGTGGGTAGGTAGGTAGGTAGGTAGGAGGTCGGTATGTATGTATGTATGTATGTATGTATGTATGTACGTATGTATGTGTGTGTATGTGTGTATGTATGTATGTGTGCATGTCTGTATGTATGCATGGCTTGTCTTTACTTCTGTATCTGAGTCGGTGTCCGAATCGTCGCTGGCTTCCTCCCCTGAGCACAGCCGTAACACAGGCAGATTCATCTATCTATCTATCTATCTATCTATCTATCTATCTATCTATCTATCTATCTATCTATCTATCTATCTATCTATCTATCTATCCATCCATCCATCCATCCCATCGATCCCATCGATCCCATTCCGTTCATCTATCTATCTATCTATCTATCTATCTATCTATCTATCTATCTATCTATCTATCTATCTATCTATCTATCTATCTATCTATCTATCTATCTATCTATCTATCTATCCATCCATCCATCCATCCATCTATCTATCTATCTATCTATCCATCCATCCATCCATCCATCCATCCATCTATCTATCTATCTATCTATCTATCTATCTATCTATCTATCTATCTATCTATCTTTGATTTTTTGAAATGGGTGCCATCTGTCGACAGACAGAGAATTAGGGGATGGTGTGAGTGTGCTGGGCCCGTGGTGGGGTGCCTTATGTGTGCCTAGCCATACGCCTATAAGTCACATGCCGAAATAGCGACGGGAAGCACAATCCTGTTCCCTCAGGGTGCCCTTTCTCGCTTGTTGAGCCCGGAATAAAACCCACAGTGCTCTGTCGGTTTATACTAGACTGTCGAACAGTCTCGAAACTCCATCTGCTTACTGGGCCCTCTGTAATGGAGGTGGGAGCTCGTTCTGCAAGGGGCGCTTTATGGAACGAGCCCTGGCCCCGCCTGGTACTAGGGAGCTTTGGTATTGCCTGTATCAGTCCCTTCCGTGCAAACATCACGGCTTAGCTGGGCATCGGGTTAATACTTTACCCACAGACTTCCTGGTTGACGAAATCAGAAGCTCCTTTTTTCTGACATTAGTCGATATTTCATCTATCTATCTATCTATCCATCCATCCATCCATCTATCTATCTATCCATTCATCCATCTATCCATCCATCCGTCTATCTATCTATCTATCTATCTATCTATCTATCTATCTATCTATCTATCTATCTATCTATCTATCCCGGGGGGGATGCAGAGGGCCAGCTGCGCAGTGCTCCGGCCTAAAACCAAACCCCCTATAATGACGATTTTGTGTCCGCCGTTAATCGCGCGCAGCGCAAGGGCTAAACAGGCAACCAACTCCTGACCATGGCTGATGAAGTCGGGGCGTGATGCAAGGGTTGATGAAGTCGGGGTTGTAGAAGGTAACTCACATCGAGCGTGAACTCCTGAAACCTCGACTTGCTCATGGCATCATCTCCTTATGGCACACGCTCCTGGGGAGTGTTCTAGTGTTGTCCCGTATAGTTCAAAAGGGCTCGGCTACCTTTCGGCTTGAACTGGGCACAGACACCAACCACAGCGAGACAGTGGTTGGTGTGCAGCTTGGCCGGTGCTGAAAGTTCTTGTCCGGGGGTAGTATAGGAGGCCATGGCTTTTCAAGCTAAGCCACGCCCATAGATTAAACATGTCTATCTATCTATCTATCTATCTATCTATCTATCTATCTATCTATCTATCTATCTATCTATCTATCTATCTATCTATCTGTCTGTCTGTCTATATATTTATCTTACTATCTATCCATCTATCTATATATCTATCTTTCTGTCTATCTATCTATCTATCTATCTATCTATCTATCTATCTATCTATCTATCTATTTATCTCTATCTGTCTATCTATCTATCTATCTATCTATCTGCTACCTACATACCTAATGTCCTACCTATTTACCTACCTGCCTACCTGCTCTCTCCTATTCCCCCGCTCTCTCTCTCTCTCTCTCTCTCTCTCTCTGTCTCTGTGTACCAGCTTCGCGTTTCTCTTTTCTGCGATTG
>WBZZ01004829.1:2500-5000 GCA_019918135.1 Paulinella micropora | reverse complement strand
AATACAGTTCTGCTGGTTATGTAATATTCTCTCAGCCACAAGTGGGGCCATTTCTGCTTTCTTCCAGGAAATAATGAGACAAAGAAAATGTTCCGGCCTAAACGGAAAATCCCGAAATCAAAGAACCACTGCAGTGAACGAAAAGGAACAAACCTTCTTCACAACTGCTCTCCTTCCTTCCACCAGAAGTATGTCAGAAGAACAGGTCAACATGAGGACATTTTCCATCAACGTTGACTCACGTCATAAAAGAAAGAGTCAGAAGAAGATCGATCATTAAACAGAAAGGGCGGTGAGGAGACGAAAAGTAGGTCGTAAATTCAGTTTATTGGTGCCAGACTTGTCCTTGTGAAGGAGATGCATTGATTAAATGCTTTTCTAGTAGGGAAAACGTTTTCCATAATGTTAACTTTTTTATTAGTCGAAAATTGAAGAAACTCGAGAAAGTGTGGTGTTCTTTTGTTCACTCGTTTGTCATTCCTATTCTTTCTCTTCTTGCTGTTTTCCGTTTGTTTGCAGGGTGGCAAAAAACGTCAGTTTATGAGCGGATCCTTTGGTGTGGATGCCAAGGCGCAGCAAGCTTTCCGACAAGCGTGGGCTGCGAGCTCATCTTCAACGGGTACTACTTCGCGATTCGCTCTTCCCTTTTCGCCTGTTGGCCACAAGTTTCGAGCAGCAAGTAGAAACACAGAAAACCCATATTTACGTTGCGATACATACGCGCGCAAACATTCTCTTTTTTCTAGAAATGAATGAGGAAGAAGATATTAGCCAGCGCCCCAAGCGATCGATGACAGCACACGACTCGGATGACGAAAAGGTAAATACTTCTCTCCCGTTTTGTTTACACATTTGTTGATTTATTGATTTATCAATGACTTTATTGCTTGTATTCATTTTGTGATTTTATTCCATTTCGTTCATGTCATCCATTTTGTTCATGTCGTTCATTTCGTTCATTTTAGTTATTTAGTTGTTTATTATTTTTTGTTTTACGTAGTAAGTACGTTATATTGGTGTAAATTTTTTTCATTTTTTCAATGGTTATTATCAGGTTGCCTTGAACCCTGAAGAGGATGACAGTTTTTTTCATCTATTGCAAGGTCTCAATTTTTTCATTTATTTAATCTAAATATTCATCACCTACGTACTTACTTACTTACTTACTTACTTACTTACTTACTTCCTTACTTACTTACTTACTTACTTGCTTGCTTACTTGCTTACTTACTTACTTACTCTTACTTACTTACTCTTACTTACTTACTGACTTACTTACTTATTCATTTATCCGATAGAGCGCGCGCGCGCGAGACGTACACACACACACACACAGGAAAAGAAAGAAAGCAAGAAAGAAAGAAAGGAAGGAAGGAAGGACGCATTATGCTGAAACTCTCTCTCTCCCACCCCCCCCCCCCCCTCTTTGTCTCTCTCTCTATCTCTCTGTCTCTGTCTCTCTTTCTCTCTATTATTATTATTATTATTATTATTATTATTATTATTTATTATTATTATTATTATTTATTATTATTATTATTATTATTATTATTATTATTATTATTATTATTATTATTATTATTATTATGGACACCGTGATAGCCCAGTGGTCAAGTTCTACCATCTGGGCCCTGTCGCCAGTTCGATTCCCGTCGGTGCCACCAGCATTTTCATTGAACATACCGGTCTATTTCTGGACCAGTATTTTCATTGAACATACCGGCCCGTCTGGAAGTGTTGGAACTGCCCTTGCGGGGGTGTCATTAGAGCCTATCGTCAATTCTTCGTACTCCCCTCACGGATGAGACGATGGAGGCGCATGTGCAGAAATGCATCAGCCATTGACAGAGAGGCACTATTATTATTATTATTATTATTATTATTATTATTATTATGGACACCGTGATAGCCCAGTGGTCAAGTCCTACCATCTGAGCCCTGTCGCCAGTTCGATTCCCGTCGGTGCCACCAGTATTTTCATTGAACATACCGGTCTATTTCTGGACCAGTATTTTCATTGAACATACCGGCCCGTCTGGAAGTGTTGGAACTGCCCTTGCGGGGGTGTCATTAGAGCTTATCGTCAATTCTTCGTACTCCCCTCACGGGTGAGACGATGGAGGCGCATGTGCAGAAATGCATCAGCCATTGACAGAGAGGCACCACTATTATTATTATTATTATTATTATTATTATTATTATTATTATTATTATTATGGACACCGTGATAGCCCAGTGGTCAAGTTCTACCATCTGGGCCCTGTCGCCAGTTCGATTCCCGTTGGTGCCACCAGTATTTTCATAGAACATACCGGTCCGTCTGGAAGTGTTGGAACTGCCCTTGCGGGGGTGTCATTAGAGCCTATCGTCAATTCTTCGTACTCCCCTCACGGGTGAGACGATGGAGGCGCATGTGCAGATTTGCATCAGCCATTGACAGAGAGGCACCACTATTATTATTATTATTATTATTATTATTATTATTATTATTATTATTATG